>PVKC010029969.1:0-14953 GCA_004027635.1 Crocidura indochinensis | reverse complement strand
GCCTCGGCTCCTGGTGTTCCAGCATAGGGCCGAGGGCCTTGCTGACGTCTTGCCTCTGTCCCCCACCCCCACTCTCACCCCCAGGCTGCGTGGCGCCTGTACTCCACAGATACCAGCCGGGCCTACCTGACAGCCACCTGGTACTACTACGACAGCATCCTCCCATCCTTCAGGTAGGCCCACAGGCCGGTGGGGAGGGTTTTGGTTCTCAGGAGACCATGTGGAGCTCTGCAGGTGTAACCCAGAGTTGGGCTCTGCCCTCTCACCTTCTGCTAAACCCCTGGGGAGAGCCTGGCTGTGCCCCACAGGGCAATAACTCAGTCCCTCAACTCCCCTTGATGTGAGCTGAGGGGGCCATCCTGGATCAGATGACAGATGGCGGTGGCTGGACAGTATCTGTGTCAGAGTGGGAGGCGAGGGTCCTTCAGCAGCCTTATGTGTGCTGGTGGAAACCTTGGAATGCTGGGCTAAGTCTGCATTGAGTAGCTCCACACAGGGATATGAAAGAACATCCTGGGGTGCCTGCCAGACCCTCTGAAAGGGGACAAAGACCACAGAGCCTGGTGCGGCCCCCCGAGAAGCGGGCATCACACACTGTCGGGCGGGCGGGCTGCTGTGCTCAGCGCTTTTGTGAGCACCATTGTACCTCATTATTTCTACAAGAGCAGCTGTTCTATGACCCTGCTCACTCCTACACCTGGCTGCCCCCCTCTGCTTCCTCCCAGCCCTGAGACCCCCTGGGGAGGAGTGGAGGGAAGGAGCTGGGTTTTCTCCTCCCTCTCCTGCCATCAGAGACTGGAGTGAGGCCAGGTGAGAGGCTGATTCCCTCCTTCAGGAGTTTCTGGAAGGATTTCAGTCCCATCTGGGAGGTGTGCATGGAGTCTGGCTTAGAAATGTGATGAGAGTTGGATGTGAGGGGTGGGTGATTGTAGGTCCTGGGGAAGAAGGACAGAGCTGGGTGGGTAGGAAGGCTCGAGGCCTACAGGCCTTCCTGGAGTCCCACCTTTCATCTGCCCCTTGAAAATCAGGGAGCCTGGCTCTCCCACTAGGTGAGAGAGTAGCCCTAGTCCAGGCAAAGGCTGAGGGTCTATACTCATCTCCAGAAACTGGAGCTGTAGGGATGCTGGCCACCTTAGTAAGTCTCCCTTCTTGGCCTTGCTTCCCTTGGAACTCTGAGTTGGATCTTGGGGGGCCGGACAGGGTGTCAGGATTGGCTTTTAGGGGTGCCCTGAGCTGTGCCAACCTGCATAGGCATGAGTGGTTCCCTGAGAACTACAAGTGGGAACAGTGGGGTGGAGGCTGTCCCCTCCTTCCCTACTTCCTTGATCTGGCCTGGCATATGTATTGGGCACGCCAGAGAGGCCAGAGCTCAGCACCCACAGTGGGGGGTAATCTGGATCCTGTTCTCTGCTGAAGTTTCCCTCCTGCAAGGGTGGGGTGCCAATTCCCCATGGCATCTACTCCTGCAGGGGAGGGGGTTGCCCAGCCCCCTGACCGTGCCCTTTCCTGCAGAGAGCTGGCCCTCTTGTTTGAGCACGTGCAGCGGGCCCGCAATGGGGGCCTGCGGCCCCTGGAGGTGCGGCGGGCTCCAGTCCCCGACGGAGCACCCTCCCGTTATCCGCCCGTTGCCACCTGCCACCGGCCGGGCAGCACCTCCTTCTGCCCCGGGGAAAGGTAGGGGCCCCCGTGGGGCCACCTCCTCCTCTTGCTTCTCCTCCTCTTCATTCTCTGTCTTGTCCTCTCTCAGACCTGTCTGCACTGGGCCTGGCCACTGCCAGGCGTTTGTCATCTCCAGGCCTGACCAGGACAGACTGACAGTTGGACTCACCTTCTGGTGTCACCAGGGGCTCAGGGTCTGAGTGGGGGTACTGTCCACACCTAACCTTTCCTGTCACCTCCTCCATTCATGCCATTGTCCTCTTTCTTTCTTTGTTTCCATGTCCCCCTCATACTTCCTCCCCTGCACCCCCATCCCTCCCCGGAAGTTGGAGAGAGGAGGAGGCCGCTGGCCACAGGTGTTTACGGCTCAGGTAATCTTGGGCACTATTAAGGGGTGTGAGGGCAGGGAACCCCCTTCTCCAGCATGTTCCTTGCCAAGGGGCTTGGTCCTCAGCTCACCTCTTGGGAGCTGGGTGCCAGCTGGAAAGAGAGCTCTGTGGCTAAGAACTGCTGTGGGGCCTACATAAACTCAGCCGGTGACTGGTCTGGCGTTCCTGCCTGGCACCACCCTTGTCCCCAGCTTGGCTCACCTCCGTCAGGAGGTGCCCCCAGTGCCTTTCTGCCACCCTGTGCTGCATTTTGCTGCTTGCAAGTCTCTGTCCTCTGGATCTGTCTATCCTGGAGCTCTTATTATATTATTATTTTGAATTTTTTGTGTGATACTATATCCAGTGGTGTTCAGGACTTACTTCTGATTCTGCACTCAGGGAACTGCACTCCTGGTGGGTTTGGGGACCATATGGGTGTCCTGGGGGTACAGGATATCAGGGTTGGCCTGTGGGGTTTCCATGAGCTTTGCTAACCTATACATGCAAGGCAAGCACCTTTAGCTGCTATAACAAATAGCTTTTCACTAGTCCTAGAGGAAGAATTGGATTCCCCTGGATTGTTCCAGAAGAGCGGAGTTTCTGGGGTCCTTGGGGGGTAACAAGGAACTATTCCTGGAGAGGGTCCTTGCAATTCAAGAATTCTGTCCCTCCCATCCCACTCCCACCCTTTCACCATTTTCGTCCTGTCTCATTATTCATCACAAGTTACCCATGAGCCACCCGGGTAGAAGGGGAGAAGAGTCAGGTATTTGGGTTCAGAGAAGACTCTCTACCCTCTCCTGGGTAGTCTACCCTGTATTCTGTGTCTTGGAGAAAATCATTGGGTCCCTCTGAAACTCCAGGTCACCAGGCACAACCTGTCATATCTAGGTTCTGGAAGTTTCTGGGTGGATAAAGTTGGGGAAACAGGAGAGGGAGCTTAGATCTAGAGCTGCTGATGAAGCATTTCTTCCTCTTCCTCAGAGAGGTGCTTATATGCAGGAGCTGAGCAGGACATGGGGGAGAGGGAGAGCTCCTGAGGTGGCCAAGCCAGACTGGGAGCTCACCAGAAGGGGGAGCCCATAGGGTGACCCCACTCTGAATCTCTTACGTCCTGAGTCCACCACTGTCCTACCTTCTCCTTCCAACCAGATCTCTCAGGCACTCAAGTTTGGGCCTTCGGACAGGCCTGTTCTGTGCTTGTACCCAGGTGTTCTGTGGCTGCCAGTTTCTTGGTCTCACCTTGCTTTTGCTCTGGGAGGTGAAATGATCTGGAGCCTGAGTCAGGCTATCAGAGACTCTGAGTACCCCCAGAGCTACTCTGTCCAGGCCCCCATTCCCCAGGCCTGGGAATACCTCAAGTATTCACAGTCTGGTGTCTATCTGTGTGATTACTGCTGATGGAGAGGATGGTGGTGCATCCTTTCTTTCTAGGGACTGCTGGGTTGGCTGACTGGTGACATCAGGAAGTGTCCTGGCTCAGGCCAGGTGGCCATATCCTGAAATCTGGGCCCTGTAGGGAAGTTGCCCCGGACAGGAGCCCTTCCACACATACATACAGGTTCATGCTCACACCTGGCCAGTATAGGTCACCTACTGTGGGATGCATGTAGATGGAGTCAGCAAGTCCTTTCCCAGGATCAGGAGGATCCACTCTGGTTTGCTGACAAGTCGCTAAGACAGAATTCCCCAAAGCTCATGCCCTTCTCTGGACAGGATCCTTCTGTGTGCAGGCTCAAGAGGAAGATTCATGGGTCTCTCCCCTCTGTCTCATGAGGGAAGATCATGCCTGCGGTAGCACATGGTCACACCATGCCCAGAGCATCTTGGGCTCAGCTATGTGTCGGGGGACACAGCTACAGTGTGATGGAGATGTGCCTTCCCCCGCAGTCACAGGAGCTGTCTGTCCTGGCTACCCTCGCTCCACCCACACGCCTCCTACCCACTAACCTCTGTTCGTGTCTTGTTCTCAACTTTCCAGCCAGATGTTTAGTAGTAAACGGAGTTTCTTTCGGATCCACGCCAGCTGGAGACCGAGGTACCCCCTCGTCTGCTCCTCCTGTCCCTGCTCCTTCTCGCCCACTCACTTTGGGGCTGAAGAGGGGGACAGGATGGACCAAGGACAAGGTGCATGTGCCTGCCGCCTGCCATCTGCCTGGGGGCCCCATAAGCCCCTGCCCTCCCGGGGCGGCTTCTGACAGATCTGGGGCATGGGTCTGGCACCTTGTCTGTCAGGACAGATACTAACAGAGTCTTGACGTGAGTTCTGGCTCTGCCACTGACCCTCAGCCCCATGTGATCTGGGTCACGTTGCTTCCCTTCTCTGGACCTCAGTTTCCCATCTGTGGAATGGGTAGATTGAACTAGAGGCTCTTGGGAGGCGTCCTTCCCACTCTGATATTTGCTGGGCCTCAGGATTTGCATTCTGGCCCTCCTCAGCTCATCAAGGGCCCTCACAAGAACCCAAAAGACCCAGCATGGGCACTTCCTTTGCTCACCCAGAACCCTGGCCTCACAGACCCATCACCTGGAGACTCCTTGGTACCTCCAGCCAGGTCCTAGCTGTTGAGGCCCATTCAGAAATAAGATGGGGTACCTGGGAACTGCAGACATGAGAAGTGATGCATGCCCCAAGAGGAGGGAATTTGTGGGTGGGGAGCCTGGGTCAGTCACTTCACCCAGAGGAGTCCCCTAAAGGAAAGGGTGCCAGCCAATTCCACTTCAGGCTTGCTATGTGTGGTGAGGCAAGGAAGGGAGAGAGGTGGCAGGAAGTAAGTCACCCTGGGTGGCCAGGCCAAGAGTTGGGCAGAACTTGGTCCTGCAGAACTCATACATAGCCAGTGAGAGTTTCATCCTGTTGGCAGTCTGGGTGCATGGAGTCTTGGACTCCTGCCAGGGTATCTATGGGGCCTTGGGGGTAAAAAAATCAGCCTCCAGCAGCTCTGTCAGAAGTTGTACCTCCGTTTCCTTGGATGATAGCAGGATCTGATTCTGCTCTAACTGTTGCCACATAAGAAGCTCCATTGACCTCATCTAGCCAAGACTATACTTTAGGAAAAACTATGTGTAGCTCAATGGGAGAGGGCATGGTTCACAAGTGCTAGGTTTTGGGTTTGACCCCACCCTCAACAATCAGATAACTAAATTTGGAGCCAATGGTTCTAGGTACTGAGGGGTCAGCTAAGTGTCTTGGGGTTAGTTAATGACTTTTTCTGGGCAGGGAAAAGTAAGTCCAGGGAAGGAGGTCAGCATGGAGGCTGTTAAGTCAGTGTGGAGACTGTTTCCACAGTCATTGTGGGAGTTGCCTCTAGCCACAGAAAGGGTGGGCTGCTCTGTTCCTTGGAGCATGACTTCAAGCGTCTAAAATTCCTTGTGGAAATGTGAATAGGAGAAGTCAGGGCTTTCCCACAGGATAGCCCAATTAATTCCTTCACACCCCTATTACTTAATGCCCCAACTCTCAGCTTCTGTCTGTTCTCTTCACATTATGAGGACTTTGGGCTAGCACTGTTGAGGAACAAGCTTTGTCATTGCTGAGGGAGGCTGAGAAGTTTCTCTGGTCTTTACTGACTCTTGGGAGCACCTCCTAGTGTGACAGCCTGAAATACATACTCTCACCACTGCCCCAGAGAAGAGCAACCTCCTGGCCCACACCCCAACGACTGACCCTGCACAGGGACAATCTCTGAAGTGATGAGCAACTGGCTCCAGTCCTGGCCCTGCACAGGGGAGCCCAGGAATTGGGTACAGCTCATGTTCCCAGACCTCAGGCACAGTGTCAAGGAGGCTATGGCAGTCAGGTGGGCCCCCACCTGTGTTCCAAGGACACTTCCTCTGCCAGGGTGTTCTCTTTCCACCTTCTGGGAGAGGTTGGGAAGAGAGGCTGGCAGAAATTGTTTCTTGGGACCAGACCCAAACTGGAATTTAGGACCACTCCTGGGAAAACAGGGCCTTCTGACAGTGAAGCGGAACCCAGAGTTCCGGGCTGCCTGGCAAATTCCAGAATCCCAGAAGCCCAGTCTAGAAGCTCCTCCCACCACTTACAGGATCCGAGCTGGAAAGGGATCTTTCAAGGCCTCTAGTGCAAGCCCCAGATCCTTCCTCCCTGCCGAGTTCATGTTCCATCTGGCTCTCAATCTAGCAGTTGCCCTTATCCCCTAGATCACTACTGGATCCACATACTGGGCCAGATCTCTGGAGTTCAGGCCTTCTCCACCTCTCCCTCTTCCTTCCTGCTTTGGGGGAGAGGACAGATGAAGGAGTTGCACGGACAGGGTGGGGTGGGGTGCTTGCCAGCATGAGGAGAGCACTAAGGGATGGCTCTGGAGAGCAAAGTTTGAGAGTATCCACCTCAAACTTTGGTTGGAATCTTTGGGATGTGTGGAGGGCTCTGGGCCAGCAAACAGCATGCTGGATTGAAGGGGCCACCTCATCCTTCCTGTCTGACCTCCTTGGATCCCTCATCCCAGGCCTAAATCTCTCCCCGTGGACAGAGGTTCCACCCCCACCCCCCCCAGGGATGTCTTTCATCCTGGCTGTCTTCTGAAGGAGTTCTTGCTTTTAAGGCCTCCTTTCCTTTAGCCTCTTGGTTCTGTGCCTTGTACCCCATGCTCTGGGCATGGGGCACCACAGCCTTCCCCTCAAGACCAGAATCTGTCCTCTTTTCAGCCCTTGACCTGAAATTCCCAAGGAACGTTTCCCTCTGACCTCCTTGGAGAGGGACTATTGTTCTTCTGAGCTGAGGCCCCTGGGCACTGGGGAGAAAGGTCCTTAAATGTGGCTGCCAGTCACAGGAGGCAGGGCGATGACAGGGCATGGGACAGGGGATTTGCATAGGTCCTGTTCAAACAGTGACAACATGGTCCCTGACTCTCTTGGACACAGAGTCTCTCTGCCAGGTATTGGTTAACCAGGGCCTGTCCTGGAGCTTGGGGCCTCCCACACCTGACTCCTTGGGAATAGGGGAAGGAGGTGGGGGCCAGGAACTAGAGTCTCCCCCACACAGATCTGCACCTACGTGTTGGCATGTGTGCAACCATGCAGAGATGTGACTGAAGAGAAGCTCAGCAGGCAGTGAAGGGTGCAGGTCTGAGAGGGGCACCATAGTCCTGGGCAGGACATCAGAGGCTGGAGTCACAGAGACCTTCCCTATGGTCTTGGACATGCCTGGGCATCTCCCTGGCAGGCCAGCACCTGGCAGACCTGTTGGGCCTCACCAGCCTACACGACTTTTTTGAACCCTCACACTTTCACCAGACTCCCTGGATCAGCTGCTACAGTGGGGAACAGCACACATATACACACAGGGGGCCCGGGAGATAGCATGGAGGTAAGGCGTTTGCCTTTCATGCAAAAGGTCATCGGTTCGAATCCCGGTGCCCCATATGGTCCCCCGTGCCTGCCGGGAGCAATTTCTGAGCATGGAGCCAGGAGTAACCCCTGAGCACTGCCGGGTGTGACCCCCCCAAAAAAAACATATACACACAGACCATATATACACCTTCCATCACATTGCCAGCCCTGTGTTCACTTGTGAGCAGCTGGGCCCTCAATGTGCGATGCCAGGCGAGCGGCCCCCTCCCTCATCAGCCTGTTTGTGTCCCTGGGGTGCCAGCCACCTCCACCCACCCACCCACCTGGTCAAGCCAGCTCCACTGTCCTCCTTGTGTCTCTAACTCCTTGGGTTTCTCTGACTCTTCCACTCTGACATCTGTCTCCTGTGCACCCTTTATCTGTTTGGGCAATGAGGGGTGAGGGGTGGGAATGGGTTGGGAGCTGTGCAGATTGTCCCAGAAGAGCTTCTGGAGAGTCAGGGCCACCCCTTCCCATATTTTGGTCCCATTCCAGGAAGTCTTCACTGGCTGGAGCTTAATACCCAGCAGCATCCCCACCCCATTTTGAGTCAGCTGTACCCACCCCCATCTCTCACCACCCCTCCCCTCCCACAGCTAACTTGACTCTCTTCCTCCCACCCGATTTGCCCTGCCAGCAGCCGGATGGGCATCAAGGACCGCATCCGCATGAGCAGCTCCCAGCGACGGACTGGTCCCTCCAAGCAGCACCTGGCCCCTCCGCCCATGCCTACTTCCCCCAGCAGTGAGCAGGTGGGCGAGCCCACCAGCCCCACCAAGGTGCAGAAGAGCTGGAGCTTCAATGACCGCACCCGCTTCCGGGCCTCTCTGAGGCTCAAGCCCCGAGTCTCAGCTGAGGGTGAGTCTAGGGGCCTGGGGGTGGCAGGTGGGCAAGTGGTTGATTAGGAGCATACTTGGTTCTAGTCCTAGTTCTGCAACTGACTGACCATCTTTGAACCCTAGTTTTTTGTTCTATGAAATGAGCACCATAGTCCCTGCTTTGTTTTTCAAGTGCTTGAGAATCAAATAAATGAAAATTCAAATAAGGGCCCAGACTTACCTGGTTTGCCATTAAACATTCACCTGAGCCTAAGCTATATGGGCCCCATCTGTAAAATGGATACAATAAGAGGATCTGGTCCCATGGATTCACAGAAGGTGAACACAAGAGTGGAGGAGGTATGCAGACATAGCTCAGTGGGAAAGACTACCTTGCCTGGGTCTGACCATGTACTCAGTCTTGCTTCTGAAGAATTGCTAGCTGTGGCCCAAGTCCTCCCATCCCACTACTAATAATGCCAAATAAGAGTTTTAGGGTTTTAGTAAGCTTTCACCAAAATCTAACAGCATTCAAGCAACCAGAGCACACTTTTGAGCCCTGACTCCAAATGGAAATGGTTTCTCCCAATAGCTCTGAGAAGTTTGTCTTGTTTTGTTTTGTTTTGTTTTTGTTTTTGGGTCATGCCAGGCAGTGCTCAGGGATTACTCCTGGATCTGCACTCAGAAATTGCTCCTGATAGGCTCAGGGGATCATATGGGATGCTGGAATTCGAACCACCATCCGTTCCTGGGTCAGTTGCATGCAAGGCAAATGCCCTACCACTGTGCCCCAAAATTTGTCTTATTTTTATTTCCATTTGTCACATGTGGATACTGATGCTTCAGACTAGTAAGGAGCAGAACTGGCATCCTCCACCAGGTCTGTCCAATTTCATGGTCTCTGCTCCTTCCTCCCAGCCCTGACTACAGATATGGTGCTGGGAACTTGCAGGGAGGAGATAACTTTTTAACTAATGAGAAGATCTTGTTTTTCATTCTGGCCTGGCTCACCTGCACTGCAACTTTAGGCAAACTCAAACCCTATCTGGGCTTTTAGTTTCTCATCTCGAGGAGGAGAGGGAGGACTAGGTGCCCCCTGTCTGTCTTGTGTCTGTCCCACAATGCTTCTGAATGACAACCTGGACCACCCTTTTCCGAAAAGTGACAGCACCCTACCAGTCTTGGGAGAAGCTTCCCCCAGGGAGCTGGGTATAATTGGTGCCTGGGCCACCAGCCACCTCAGCCCCCATGGGACCAGCAGCACCCAGGTTCAGTATGGTGCTGGTACCAGCCACAGAGACATAATTTCTTGCATCTTCTTTCCCAATGTAGAGGGGTTACCTGAAACTCAAGGTAAAGACTGAGCATGTGCAGATGCTACAAACCCTTTTACTTTGGGGCACACTGGTCAAGGTGTGTGTGGCCACTGAACTTATTCCAGGGCTGCCTGCACTTCACTTCCATCAGATCAGATGCGCTCTAGTGCAGCTTCTCTCACTCTGGGACCTTGAAATTGGGCTCCCCTTGCTGACCACAGGGTAGGTGTCATGCAGCCAATTTGGGGTGTGTGTGTTGAGTCTGGGTTGGGTGTGTCCAGGGAGACAGTAGCCTGGAACGAGGGAAGGATCTGGGTCCTTCAGGGCCATGTCTCGTAGGAAGTTCCTCTTAGATTGGCTCAGAATGTGGTATCAGGGGGTCAGAGTAGCTCTCTGTCTTTCCAGAAGGCCCCTCAGAGGATGTGGCGGAGGAGAAGAGCTACCAGTGTGAACTCACAGTGGACGACGTCATGCCCGCTGTGAAGACGGTCATCCGCTCTGTCAGGTGAGTTTGTGACCTGCAGTTCAAGCCTCTGTCCATCTGCCCAGTGTGGGGTTGTGACTGCCTGAGACCTGCCTTTATGCCAGCTGCTGCCCGCCTGGCACCCATGCCGAGTAGGCTGGCAGGGCCTGGAGTGGGGGTGGGTGGGGAGGTTGCATGTGGGTCTCTGCAGGTTGGTACTTGCTTATCATGTCAGGGGTCTGTCAGTCCTGTCAGTGGGCATAGATGATCCTCATAGGAGTCACTCTGCCCTCCCTGCTCCCCCCCTCCTAGAATGCCAGGCTCTCTTCTTGGTTCTTCTCCCTCCTGCCTGGCAGTCCCACTCATCTCAGTCTCTATGGCTATTCTGTGAGCGCTTACCTGAGTGCCATTCTCCCTCCTCCTTTGGAGTTTCCACTTTCTCTCTTTGGATAATATGACTTTTTCCTGTCTGGGCCCTGGGGGCCTCCCCTAGAGCAGAGCCCTTCAAACTGCAGGTCACAGTACTTGGAAATCAACTTAGTGTGATCAATGTTGTGGGCTGTGGTGAGCATTAACCAGGGCAGTGCCAGTGCATCCTGTACTCTGAATTCCTGGATCAGGAGTCACTGCTGTTCATGAAACAGGGTTTGCTTCTGTTGTGTATTGAGTACATATTTCTATGTAAAGTCTCTTCCTTAGGATGAGTCATTTAGTTTTATTTTTCAACTTCAGGTATTTAACTTTCACAGTTGTCTTCTAAGTCATTCAAATAATGGTGATCTTGGTTAAAGAAGTTTGAACGCCTTCTCCTTTCTCCCACTTCCCTTTACCCTGGGTATATTGTTCTTTCTGTCTTGTCAATAAAGGGAGGCTCAGGGTCTCCTGTGCCCCTTAGCCACTGTTCAGGTCTGGATCTGGCCCTCACACTCTGTGGAACAGAGCCCTGACTCCTCACCTACTCTCACTCAGCTCACAGTCCTAACTTTACCCTGGCCTTTCCTACCTGATGCTATGCTCTGAGGGGACATTATTCCCATTACAATCCATCTCTCCCCAAGTGAACAGCAGAACCTGAGCCCACCACCCCCTCTTTGCATGCCCATCATTCTTCTCCCCAAATGAGCATCTCTGGAACACAGCACCTTGCTGCCAATTCACTTGGGTCTGTGCTGCTTGGTCAGCTGCAAGCTCCTCCCCACATCATACCCACACTGCCTCCTCCTGTGTGTTCTACTCCAGGTAGTAGCATCATTGTCCAAGCTGTCAGAGCTGCTCAGAGCTGTCCTGTGTCTCCACTCCACTGTGCTCACCAGCACCAACCTATCTCCCTGCTCAATACTTGGTCTAACTCGGGATCTTCTCTCCGAAGGCTGCTAAGGCAACAAAATTCATGTCACCTCCCCACCTTTGCCCCTCAGCTTCTTACTGCCCATCTCTGACCATCTTCTAGAGGTCAGAGTCAGTCTTTTTCCCTATTTTGTCATCCTGGTCCCTCTCCTTGCTTTTAACAGTTGGGATCCTCCCACTACTCCTCTCCTCTTGCCCTGGGACTGCAGTGTTTCTCTCAAGTGTGGCTCTCAAGACTTTTCTCCTGGGGTGGGTCAGAATGATATTACAGTGGATAAGGTATTTGCCTTGCATGCACCAATCCAGGTTCCAACCCTAGGCACCATATAATTCCCCAAGCATTACCAGGAGTGATGTTTGAGGGCAGAGCCATGTATAAGCCCTGAGCACTGCCAGGTGTGGAACAAAACCCAACCAATTAACCAACCAACCAACCAATGACTCATCTCATGCTTAGCATCTTCTTCCCCGTTACTCCCCATTTGCCTTTGTCATCCTCAAAATTGTCCCTCCACCTCCCCAAACCAGGGTGTCTGTGACTAAGGTAGATCTCATACTCATTGGGCTCACAGGATACATTCTAATAAGCCTGTATGGAGGGAATTTAAAAAAAATGTCTTTCTCCAAACTTCCGTGGACAGCCTTCACAGTTGCCTGCTCTGGGTCCCACTTAGCAGAGATTAACATTCAGTCTCTGCCCTCCCAGGCAAGAGGACACTGGAAGACCTGGAGGGGCACAGTGCGAGATGCGCCTCCAAAGAAGGAGGCACCTGGAGCTGGACAGGGCAATATTACACAGCAGCCAGGAAAGGTTCAATAGCAAAGGATCCCAAGATGGGTTCTGGGATGTGATTTCAAGCATGAATACTTGCCTTATGTGTGTGAGACTGAGTTCTAGAGTCCCAGAATCACTCCATCTCTGAGTACCACCCCGTTCAAAGAGTCTGTGCTTCCCTGAGAGCCCCTCCCCCACAGAATCCTAAAGTTCCTGGTGGCCAAAAGGAAATTCAAGGAGACCCTGCGGCCCTACGATGTGAAGGATGTCATCGAGCAGTACTCAGCGGGGCACCTGGACATGCTGGGCCGCATCAAGAGCCTGCAGACTCGGTGGGTGGCTTCCATGGTTTCTGCACCTTTGGAGATGGGAGCCTCGAAAAGGAGCCCTGGGTGCCCCCTAGGAACTGCATAAGCTTGGGCAAGGCATCTGGCCAAAAGGGCAGGGTGGAGAGGGCCCACACATATATTTGGCTCCAGGGTTAGCATTGCTTGTGGGACTCCCTGGATCCGATCACTGGCACTAATTGGCCCCCAAACACCACTGGGTGTGGCTTTGGTGGCCCCTGAGTATTTCCCCGTGTATCCCTTCCCCAAGCAGACACACAGATGTGTGTTCTATTTTAAATGACTCACCCTAGGTGTAGCATTGAGAATGGTCTGTAAGGGAGCTAGGGAGAAAGCAGAGAGACCATTGAGGAGGCTACTTCAGAAATTCAGAAAAAGATGATGGGACCTACAGCTAGGGTTGCAATAGCAGAGGTAGGGAGAAATGGTTGTATATATTTTTTGGTGGGGCAGGATTTCTGTCATACTCAGTGCGCAGGGGCTACAAATAACTCTGAGGCACTGCTGGTGATGCTCAGGGGCTGTATGTTATGTTGGAGTTTGACTGCATTTAAGGCAAGTAAGTGCCTTACCTCCCTGTATTATCTCTCCAGCCCCCAATTGAGTTTTTTAATGGGCTTAAGTGAAATTAAGAGTCACAGATGAAATCAAGATTTTGTGACCTGGGCCTGGAGAGATAGCACAGTGGTGTTTGCCTTGCAAGCAACCGATCCAGGACCAAAGGTGGTTGGTTCGAATCCCGGTGTCCCATTATGGTCCCCCGTACCTGGTAGGAGCTATTTCTGAGCAGACAGCCAGGAGTAACCCCTGAGCACTGCCAGGTGTGACCCAAAAACAAAAACAAAAACAAAAAACAAAAAGATTTTGTGACCTGAATAAAATGAGAAAGTTAGTGTTTATTAGCAGGGAGAGAGCAATGAGTGGAGTTTGTTTGCCCCAGAAGAGTAGGCCAAGTTAAGTTTGTGGTACCCATCAGTATCTAAGTGAGTTGTTATTCTGACAGAGTGTGGCACTGGGCAAGAGACCCAGGCTAGAATATAGATTTTCTGCGACAAAGGCTAGAGCAGCATTTTCCAAAGTGAGTGATTCCCTTCCCATGGGTTTCTGGAATGACGGGGTGGGAGCATGACATGAGTAAACTAGGTTGCAGTTGCAGGGAGGGGTTGCTTTTTATTTGTTCACTTAAAGAAGGTAGATATCTAGGGAGGAATCTGAGTCATTATTTTTCTGAGTTAGGGTGTTCAGGTCCTTTTGGTACAGAATATCTGGGATGGAGGACATTGCTTAGCCAGTGAGAACAGATAAAAAAGAGGTCCCAAGAGAAGAAAGCTTTAGTCCTGAGATATTTAGAGACTGTGGCAAGAACGGAGACTGAGGCAGAGTGGTCAGGGACAGGACAGAGTTAGAGACCAAAATGAAGACAGTTCAGGGAGACGGGATCCTGATGTACCAAGTACTTTCACAATGCAGCCAAAGAACTGAACGTGCAGTGGGGAATTAAGCAACCTGGAGGGCAATTGGGACCTTGAAAATAGTAGTTCTAAAGAAATAGTGGCGGAAGCTTTCTGGAGTGAAAGCTGGCAGTAGGCAGGTTTAAGAGAAAGGGAGAGGAGTTGGGTAGAGAGGGCAGAGATAACACTGGCAAGAAATGTATCACAGGGGCCGTTGAGGTGGCACTAGAGGTAAGGTGTCTGCCTTGGAAGCGCTAGCTAAGGAAGGACCACAGTTCGATCCCCCAGCGTCCCATATGGTCTCCCCAAGCCAGGGGCAATTTCTGAGCGCTTAGCCAGGAGTAACCCCTGAGCATCAAACGGGTGTGGCCCGAAAAAAAAACAAACAAAAAACAAACAAAAAAGTTTCACAAAAGAGCACAATGTCCCACAAAAAAATACAAGGTAGTTGCAGCTACAGCCTAGTCCGCCCACCTCACATTCTCACTCATTCCCTACCCTCTTTCCCAGGCCAACATCTGCCCTTCCACTAGATGGGGCTCTTTAATTGGTCATACTTTTTTGTAGACAGTTTTGCTTGGCTTGATGAAGAGCCCTGCACACAAACAAAATGGTCCCCCATCCCTAGCAATAGTCTGTTTGTCAGTGCTCCCTCCTATTATCCCCTCCCACTGTGCAGGCTCTGTCTCCCTTTAGGCCACCGAATATACTGTGCAGGGACACCTCAACATTCCTGTTTACCTCACAGGGTGGACCAGATCGTGGGTCGGTGTCCTGGGGACCGGAAGACCCGGGAGAAAGGTGACAAGGGGCCCTCTGACACGGAGGCAGTGGATGAAATCAGCATGATGGGACGAGTAGTCAAGGTGGAAAAGCAGGTAAGATTGAGATGTAACTCCATGGGTTCATGGGTGTAGTAGAGCTGGTTGTTGAGGGCCCTGGAGAGCTGAGCTTCGGTGGCTCTGAGGCTCAAGCAATAAGCATCCCCACCTAGGAAGTCTACCCCTCACCCAATAAACACACACCCTACAGCCAGGCCCTTCCAGTCCCCAGGTTG
>PVKC010029968.1:0-14950 GCA_004027635.1 Crocidura indochinensis | reverse complement strand
GGTGCCTGGGGTTGTTCCTGGGTGTCCTGGACTGTCCCTTCATGGACCACCCCCTGGGGGACTACAGTATTCCTTCAGATGAACCAACCAACTTTGGTATTTGCGTGGCTTCCTTCATTCCTAGGCCCCCTTCTTTTCTCTGTGATCTGACCGAATTCCTCAACTGTTCTGTTCGCCAGTCAGCAGTTTTCTAAGGGCTGTGATGAGTTCAACAGTACAAAAGCTTAGAATGGTTTCAGTGCTTAATCAAGAGGGGCTTCCGCTCTTCCAGCTGCTGCCACTGTGTTTGTTCTGTAATTCTAGATGACTTGCCTGGCGGCCCAGAATCTCATTGTCCTGGTGCATGCAGTGGGTTTTATAGAGTGGTGGCGAGAAGCGCGTGGTGTTAATGACTGTTGTCCAATTTACCGCCCCTGACTGTCCAGTGTTGCTTTAGCATGGTTCCCCTTTTGGGAGGGGGGTGATGGAGGGCTTTCTTTGCCAATCAGAAGAGGCTTCCTCCAAAGTTCTTCTCACTGATTGACCAGAGACCTGGAGGGAAGGCGGGCAGCCACTCTGCTCATCCTTAGCCACGTCCCTTTTCCCAGCTGTAAAATGGGATAATAACCACCACCCCTAGGAATCACCAGGAAATTATGAGGGAAAAATAGACAATAAAATAGACAAAGCACTTTGAGGTCCTCTGAAGAGAGACGCACATAAATGGAAGGTGATATTAGAAGGTGGAATAATCACGGGTTCTCTCCCCCCTTTTTATTTAATTGGGAGAAAACTAGTCATTAGGCAGCATGGGCTTGTTAAAGTGGTGGCCTGGGAAACCCTGCTCCTGGCACCTGCTCAGAACTGGTGACATGGCAAGTTTCTGCAGAGTGTGGGCAGTCGGGCAGCCAGCCCAGAACTAGATGCTTTATGGCCAACTCTGGCTGCTTTCTCAATCCAGGAGACCCTCCCCCACCCCAGGTCCCACAATCCCACACCACCCCAACTCCAGGTCAGTGTGAAGAGTAGGCCCTGCCCAGCTCAGTCCCCTGGGAACCAAGGTCTCCTTCAGTTTCAGGTTTTAGCTTGCTTTGATTCTGGGTCCAGGTTTTTCTATCCCTGGGCCTTCTTGGCTCTGCTGGGGCTACTCCAGGGCCTTGAAAGAACCTCTCAGTTGATCTTTTCTGTCTGAATGAGTGGCCAGAACAAAGACTCAGGTCAGAGCAGAGGACAGGGTACTGGGAACCTTGCTCCCTCCAGAAAGTGTGTCTTTTTCAGAGCAGAGTGCAGTTGAAAAGAAGCCTCATTCTTCACCCAGGGCCTGCTGAAAGGTGGGTTGAGCTCAGTTTTGTGCCCTGAAGAGTCAGTTTTCCCAGCTCTTATGGCCTCCTTCCTCTGTGGATGGGGTAGTGTTGGTTTTGTGTTCTGGCTGGTCTTAGCCCATCTTGGCCTCCAAACTGGAGGAAGGAAAGGAAGTGATTGGAGCCAGAGGTCCAAGGTCTATGAGCCACATGGTACAGCCAGAATTTCTAGAACTGAGTGTCCCTCAGGGCATTGCCAAGCCATGGTGGAGGCCTGCGGAAACCCTTGAGAAGTGTAGTACTTTGTTAAACGAAGAATTATTTCAAATACAGAAAATGTTAGGAACAAGCACACACCCACTGCTCAGCTTAGACAGAGGTACCGTGTTTGCCTTCATTACCTTCTCTGCTTTGAGTGAGAGAGCAAGCAAGTGAGAGAGACAGTGTGTGTATAGGGATGTTGAGGGACCCTCTGGCACTTCTTTAGGCCTCCACTGTTGCTTTTGGGCAGACCATCATCTTTTTGATCCTCTAATTGGGATCATTGGGTAAATCTCCTTAAACTTGGATCATCCCTCCAGCCACTGAAAGTTTTAGTTGGCGCCACCAACCTTTTGCTCAAATTCTACTCAGAATGGAGCTCAACATTACAAATCAAGAAATCTGCATACCTGCAAGACCCTCTGTGAGTTCAGTCTCCCCCGCATTTTCTCACTGTCCTGGACTCTGACCTGGAACGAGCTTTTCTTTCAGTAGCCCAAATTTCTACACCCATTACCCCCTTCTTTAGATATCCAACATAGCTTCACGCTCAGCACTAATACTGCTTCCTCTTTCTCTAGACTGACTGCCCAAGGTAAAGTCTCTGACTTTTTTTCCCTTCTTTGCATTTCATTCTTCAAAAAAACTGGCTTGCACCCCCATATTTAAACATACAACCTCTCCTCCATTGATCTCTTTCCTACCTGCTACCCATTTATTTCCTACCACTTAATTTCTAGTGAATTGTATGTTTACTGAATTTGTGTTTCTATTATTTACTGCCTCTCTCTTCCTGCTAGAATGTAAGCTCCATGAGAGGGGGGATGTTTATCTATTTTTGTCTACCGGTGTTTCCTTAGTCCCTGCAATGGCGCCCTGCACGTCGATGTTCCATAAATATTTGTGGGATGATTAAATAAATAAAGAGAAGGATGGATATAAGCATTTATGGCTGGAGAGGGTCCAGATGGTTTCTCCATGTTTCAAGGTGTCTGGAGCATGAAAGAGATTGGAACCTGGGGCTTAGTCCTTCTTTATACAGCCTGCAGGGAACTTTTTCTTGCTGCGTAGGCTGCCTGAAGAAGCAGAAGTTCATGAGGGGTTTTCCTCTGGCTCCCATTTGTGTTTGACCGGAAGTGAAAGCTGGCAGCTCCAGAGACCTCCTGGTCAGAGCTCAGAGCCAGGGAGGCATTGATGGAGAATGTAGGCAGGAACCTTGGCTGTGAGCTGGCTCCAGTGAAGCTGTAATTTTCCTTCCTCCTTCAGTGTCTGGGACCAGAGGGCTGAATGTGGCTGCAGCCTCATGAACTTCCTTGGGGGAGGTAGGCAAGATGCCCAGACCAGTAGGAGCTGCTTCCTGCCTTAGGGGCTCCAAGCCAAAGTGAGGAGCTGAGACCTGGAACTTTCATCAAGGCCCAACCAGGGGAGCCAGACATTGACCTGTGATGCAAAGAGAGATAATAACTGTATTGGGGGGTGGTGGTGGTGGTGATGGTGGTGGTGGTGGTGGTGGAAGAGATGTGGACCTGGAAAGCAAGAAAGATCCCAAAGGCCATCTGGAGGTGATAGTGTGAGTGATTTGGAGGTGAGTCAGCCAACTCCCAGGGCAGTTAAAAGACAACAGGGTAATTGTGGGTGCAGTCAGCGGGTCACACACAGAAAATGAGGAACAAGTGGTTAATTGGGCCCACAAGCCCAGTATCCTGCCTGTAATTAGCAAATTGCAGGGCTTTGATATTTGCTTTGGTAACAACTTGTGTAGTAAATTGCAGGGAAGGAAACTGTACCCCCAGCCTGGGAGGTGACCCAGTGTCTAGGCTCCCTGTTCTCACAAAGGCAGTACACACATGAACACACCCCAGGCAGTAGGTGTCTGGTGACTCTCTGCAGGTGGACAGTAGTTGCTGACCCTTTCTTTGCTCCTTTGTCCACCTTGAATAAGTTTTGCTAACCCAGGTTGTGCGCTCACTCTTCACATAATTTTGTGATCCTTGAAGTCACAAACCTAGGAGTGGTCATGGGAATTTCCAGGGAATTGTCACTGAAGAGAATATGAGACAAAGGCAGCACTGTTAGAAGAGTTTTGTTGGTTTTGTCCTTGTGGATGGCATGTAATCGTCCCTGAGGAGAGATGGGATTGCCATACGTTTTAGATCTGTGTTTACCTCCACAAGATTTTGAGCAGTTCTAACTGAAGTACAATCAGAAGTACAGGAAAATTGCCTGGGAGTTTTCATGGTAAAACTTTAGAAATGACCTCAGCTGCAGAGAGAGTGGTGAGTCTAGATAATGGAAAGAACACTCAAAAAAAAAAAAAAAAAAAGCACCAGAAGACTTGTATCTGAATTTAGACCCTTGACTAACTTTGTTGGGTATAGTCAAGTTCATTGAATGCTTATATATCTCTCTCATCATTTATTAGTCTGTTTTTATTGACTGATTTTTCTCTTGGTTAGTGGAGAATTTTCTTTTTTCCTGCTTCTTTCTATGTCTAGTAATTTTTTTCCTAGATAACAAATCGTACGAGGTTATTTCATAAGTATTTGCCCTTTGCAGTCTTCTTTGAAAAGTGTTAGACTTTTTGGGGGGCAGGTCTTTAAGTAGTTCATGAATAGTCAGATATCTTTAAGTTCTATGTAAGAGCTTTGCTATGGAAGATTTGGGATTAGTTTAGTCACTTTATTCCAGCGTCATCTCTCTGACTTCTCCCTTTGAATCTTCCATTGAATCACTAAGAACTCTTAGCTAAATGATTGGTATCCACTTCCCCACCTCATGAGAGCACTGTACTATCCCACTTACAACTTAAAACAAAGTAATTTTTTTATCTAGTTTTTCAGAGTTTTGCTTTATCTACATATGAACTCCTCCCAGAAAAGGCTCAAGAGAATCTTTGTTTACTGCAATAATCTTGTTCTATGAATCTCTGTGTTTTCTGAAACTGAAATTCTTAATTCCAAGTAACTTCTTGATTTTTTTTTGTTTGTTTTGTTTTGTTTTGGGCCACACCCGGTGACGCTCAGGGGTTACTCCTGGCTATTCGCTCAGAAGTCGCTCCTGGCAGGCACGGGGGACCATATAGGGAACCGGGGGATCGAACCGCGGTCCGTCCTAGGTTAGCACAGGTAAGGCAGGCACCTTACCTTCAGCACCACCGCCCAGCCCCCAACTTCTTGATTTTTTGATTTCTGTTTCCTCTACTATGCCATACTATGGCTATGATTTCCAACTGCAAGGTGTTAATTCCCAAACCCTTCATAATAAAAATAATTACAACAATAAAAATATTTCCAGGGCCCGGGAGATAGCATGGAGGTAAGGCATTTACCTTTCATGCAAAAGGTCATCGGTTCGAATCCCGGTGCCCCATATGGTCCTCCGTGCCTGCCAGGAGCAATTTCTGAGCAAGGAGCCAGGAGTAACTCCTGAGCGCTGCCGGATGTGATCCCCCCAAAAAAATATTTCCAGGCCAAAGAGAGAATACACACGTAAAACACTTGCCTTGCATGTATTTAACCTGGTTTTGATCCCTAGCACCACATATAGTCTCCAAATCCTGCTAGAAGTGATCTCTGAGTGCAGAGCCAGGAGTAATCCCTAAGCACAGTTGAGTAAAAAAAGATTTTTTTTCTTATTCTTTTAAGATCGAGAGGTAAACTATTATGTGTCTGAAAGCATGTATACTGAAACCTAAAATAATTAATAAAAGCATAAAAAGATTAGTTAATAAATATTAGTTGGGGCCAGAGAGATAGCATGGAGGTAGGGCGTTTGCCTTGTGTACAGGGTGGTGGTTCGAATCCCAGCATCCCATATGGTCCCCCGAAGCCTGCTAGGAGTGATTTCTGAACTTAGAGCCAGGAGTAACCCCTGGCTGCTGAGTGCTGCTGGGTATGACCTCCCAAAAAATATTAGTTCGTCCTTTATCCCTCTCTGATACAATAGTATAAATAATAATATAGTATATTGTAATAGTATAGATAGCATTTTCAGGAAATTATATCATTTTAGAGTTGATCTTTTGGGGGGTTCGGTCACACCCAGCAGCACTCAGGAGTTACTCCTGGCTTTGTGCTCAGAAATTGTTCTTGGCAGGCTCAGGGGACCATATGGGATGCTGGGAATCGAACCGGAGTCCTTCAGGGTTTTCCATGTGCAACGCAAACACCTTACTGCTGTGCTATTGCTCTGACCCCTAATTTTAGAGTTGTGAGAAATTTATTTCAGAGAAGATGAATTGGTCCAAATACCTTCCTCATTTTACAGATGCACAGACTGATTCAGTGGGGAACAATGATTCCCAAGACTATGGGCACAGAGCTGAAGACTAAAACTGGCACCCGGGATTTTCATCTCAAGCCAATGGGTCGTCCACTTTCTTTAGCTTCTATTTATTGAATATCTACTAACTTCAGCACTCTGCAGTGGCATCACTTAAAATTATTTATTAGTTGTTTTGTTTTGGGACTGCAACCAAAAGTCCCCAAGGGCTACTCACTCCTACCTCTGTGTTTATAGGTGTCCAGATGACCATGTAGTGTCTCGGATCAAACCAGGGACTCCTGTATGCAAGACTTAAGTTCAATCTGTTGATTTCTTCTTTGTTGTGACTCTTCTATTGATATTGGTTTGCAGAAATGTTTAGGAATTGATCTGGAATATTAATAATAATATTTTGGTCTTTTCAGGGAAGGGCAAATCTGATGGGTATTATAATTGGGACAGTCTCTTGTTCATTGCAGAAATGTAAAATGCTTCTAGCATTCAGCTCCCAGATGTAAGGACATGTCAGGTAATTACAGTAGTTTTATGACTTTGTCAGTCCTGGTCATAAAGAAACCAAGAAATCTGCTCTGCAGGTAGCCATTCCACAACTCAACACAAACATAGAGGCTATCCTTCACTCCTGGCCTCACTTCCTATTATTCCTTCTCTTGCCCTTTCCAACTATCCAGTCTAATCTTGGCTTCATAGTTTTGTGGGGTTATCACACCACACTATGACAACAGAGCTTCAGGTCCTTACTCCCAACTGGATGTCACTGTGATGAATTCAAATCAAAATAAACAACCACAAACACCACCACATCACCACAACCACAACCACTAAAATGAAATATAAGCTTTAAGAAGAGTGATCAGTATGTTGCAAGGTATGAAAAGATATTCAATACCAGGAGGCCTGGACCATAGACCTGTACTTTTACTTCACTTCTTTGGGCTTGTGTTTTCCTAATGGTGAAATTAGTGCAAAGACTGAAAGAAGTAATCTCAGCCTAGAGACTCATCACATCTGGAGCTACTTTGAGTGACGACACTGGAACCTGTGAAAGGTGGTAAGGAAACATTGGGTATGAGGTTATGCAATGGCATTGTTAATTGAAGTGGCAATAGTCAAGGTAATAAATGGACAGGGTGAAAAGAGGGTGTATGGTCAGTTCAATTGCTAGAATGTAGAGAAGAACTTGAGGACCCTAGAGTAGTATCCTGTCATCCCCACAGATTCTGGGATCCAGTATGAGAAGTTCTGCATTAAAGGTTAGAAATGGTCACTTGAGTTGCAAACAAAGGGAAATTCATACAGAGCTAAAAATCAACATAATTAGGAAGAATGTAGTTTCCTTCCTTGTTCTCAGTTCCAAAGATCCAGCACACAGAATAAGTGAAATCATCACTATGGTGACAACATTGGCCAGTCAAGCCAGGCTGGAAGTAGTGAGCACTTTTAAGAGAGCGTAATTTTAGCACCCCAAGACTCTTCTTTACCCACTTCCTTCTCTCCTCTGGGCCTCCAATCTCCTGGCCAACTGCAATTACACTTTAGATTTAGAGAAAGCCACCAGGATCTGACTTTCCTCATGCTTCTAAGCCAAATTAGCTATTACCCACATTATATATCCTGCCATTGAAGGCCTGGGTTTAAGTCCCTTGCCCTTGAATGTAGTTGGAAATTTGTAACTGCTGGGACAAGGGAATATGTCAGAAAGGACTTGCAAACTAGTTTATAAAAAGCCACCTCATGTGCATCTTGCTCACAGGAGACCAGGGCCTCTGAATCAGTCTCTGCTGAGTTCAACTTCTGCCCATGACCTCCAAGGAGCCAGGTACGTGAGAGAAGCCATCTCATGTCACTCTGAAGGGCTGTTTACCAGCTAAATAAATGCCTCTGGGAAGCCTAGTGGTGCCACGTGGAACAGAAGAACTCTACCACACCCTGTCTGAATTCCTAACCCACAAAAATGATGAGATAAGATTAAAATAATTTTTTCTTTTTGGGGCTGCTTCAGAGGTGCTCAGACAGACTTCTCATGGCTCTGTGCTTGGAAATCACTCCAGGCAGTGCTCTGGGCAAACAAGAAGTGCTGGAGATTGAATCCAGACCTCAGCATGTAAAACATATGTTCAGCCCAGTGAGCTCTCTTTGCCCCAAAGGATTTTATGCTAATCCACTCAACCAAGTTTGGTGTGATTTGCAGCAGTAGATAACTAAAACACTGGACATAAGTAGTAGATATTTTGCCAAAGGCTTTCGATATATTTAGGTTTATTTCATATGATTTACCCTGACTATCTGCTTCTGCTCAAGATAATCCCATTTTGCTTAAAATTTGGATCAAGCAAGTGACTTCTTCAACCAAGCCCAAATTCCAAGCTCTGGGTTCATGGACATTCTGAGCTGAAGCAAAGCTTTCTGGTTTGGTGGTCAGTAAATTTCCACTTCTAGCCACTTACTCCAAACAATGGCTGCATGCCACCTTAATCCAGATGATTTACAGAAACTACCACAAATTGGAATTGTGGCTGTAAAAATACAGGGATAAGCACTTTCTTCCAGCATCTCCACAGATCTATAGAAAGGATGGCTTCTTATTTCTTGGCTTGCAGACACCCTCACGTGGAGTGCAGAATTTCTACATGGTTGCTTTTTACCCTATTATCATCATTCCTGTCCCTAATTTACAGGGAAAGCAAAGACTGAGATTTTTTGTTTATTTTTAGAGCCACACCCTGCTGTGCTCCGGGGTTACTTCCGCCTCTGTGCTTTGGGTAGTTCCTAGCAGGCAGAGCTCAGGGGACATGCCAGGGATTGAGCGGGGCCTCCTGCATGCAAAGCATGGGTTTGGTCTGCTGAACTCTCTCTCGCCCCAGGGACTGAGATATTTTTAAATGAATAGGAAGTCAATGAGAACTGAAAGAGACAGAGACGGGGCTTAATTTCCAGCCCTGAGTTGTAAAAGACTCCCAGTCTTTTGAGCAAGGGGTACAAGAGAGTAAGGCTGGATCCTGTTGGCTAAACAGTGACACCTCTGGATGTCCACATCTCTCTATTCATGGTCTCGAAGGCAGAAGGCTGTGGGCACAGTCCTGGGCTCTCCTTCATGTTCACTATCTGATATTAGATGAATTCATCTCATGGATTCTGAGTTTTCTTTCTTTTTTGTTTTTTGGGCCACACCCGGTAGCATTCAGGTGTTACTCCTGGCTCTGCGCTTAGATGTCCCTCCTGGTAGGCTCTGGGGACCATAAGGAATGTCGGGAATCAAACCTGGGTTCGTCCTGGGTCAGCTGTGTGTAAGGCAAATGCCCTATCACTTTGCTATCTCTCTGGCCCTAGGATTCTGAGTTTTCTCCTTAGTCAAATATGGTGAATTCAAACCAAATTCCACAGAAATTATGACATGTGTTTGGCCATAACCAGACCCTAAGATTAGGATGTGAGAGGGCCCAGGGTGGAGTTTGGGAACTGAAAGGGGACACAAGTCCAGATGTGGGAAATGAGGCAAGGAAGAACAGGAGGTCTTATCAAGACAGACATTACTGTGGACACAGTTGAATACTGGGAAAAAAAAAAAAAAAAAACCCTCCCAGAAGGTATTCAAATGTGTGCCCTGAAGGATCAGGGAGACAGGCCAAGTGCTGAGGCCACAAGTTTAACCCACCCCCACTGCACAGCCAGTAAAGCCAGGTGTGGCTTTAGTGTCCTCCTGCCTACAGCTCTATGGGGTGTGGCTCTGGTGGCCCTGAGCATCATACCCAACACACCAGGTACCTCTGGCACCCTTACCCCACCCCACCCCACTGATAGGTGGAACATATTTGGGAGTGACCCCTGGCTGAGTAACTGTCGGGGGTGTGGCCCTTATAAAAAATAAAGTTTTCTCTCTCTCTCTCTCTCTCTCTCTCTCTCTCTCTCTCTCTCTCTCTCTTTTCTCTCTCTCTCTCTCTCCTCTCTCTCTCCTCTCTCTCTTATTTAAACACCAGCAAACTCTTGGTTCTCAGCTCCTCTCCAGAGGAGGTTTTTTCCAAAGATAGTGCTGAGTTCCAATCTGTCCTGGGCTACATTGTTTTAGAAGAAACCCTTGGGGCTGAGAGGAAGATCCTACTAGTTGGGAAGTGCCCTGGAACACTGTGAAGAGGGAGGTTTGGGAGGGGCTCTCAGGCTGAAGTCGGATGGGCATTTTTAGAGAAGTCTGATTAAGAGCTAAGCAAAGGACTGGGTTACCCAACAAACACCAGCTCTTATGTCTCCATTTCCTTTTGAAGTTGAGTTGGCTGTGTGCAAGGCAAATGCCTCACCAGCTATGCTATTGCTCAGGCCCCTTTATTCCTTTTTTGATGACCTATTCACACATCAGTTTATGGCATTTCCTAAATGAGGACCTAGATTTGAAGCACCACACTTGGAATTCTTTTGCTTGATAACTTGTTCAAAGGAAAGCAGTGAATACATCCAGTGTAGCTCCTCTTATTTGTACACTTTACTGTCTGCCCCAGGACTGTGGCCAGGTTGATACTTGGCAGTAATTGGAACTCAGATAATGTGGATCGAGCATATTTGGTTTATAATGGAAAGTGTTTTTTTGTATTTTTTTTAAATATGGAACGCTTCACGAATTTGTGTGTCATCCTTGCGCAGGGGCCATGCTATTCTTCTCTGTATCGTTCCAATTTTAGTATATGTGCTGCCGAAGCGAGCACTGGAAAGTGGTTTTATACTGGTCTGGCAGGTGATGGGTGTAAAGGTCTAGGCATACAGAGGTCAGAGAGATAGTACAGGGTTAAGTTGCTTGTCTTGCATGCAGCCAACTCTCGTTCAATCCCCAACACGGCATATGATCACTGAGCACAGCCTGTTTCTGTTCAGCCTTAAACAGCCTGGTTTCCTGTTCTTTTATTTGTGGAATCCTGAGTAGTTGCTTCTCAGCCCTTTTGCAAAAATGACTTTCTTCTGTCCTTGTTTCTTCCCTGTGGACTCTCTGTCTCACCAGTTGGCTCTTTCATCTCCTGTAATGCCCTCTCTCTATTTACAAGATTTTTACCTGTAGCCCCTTGAAACATCTTGGAAAACTACAGGCATCCATGTGGCTTGGGTTGAGACACACTGGCCAAAATTACATGGACAAAGTCAGTTCTTTGAAAATATAATGGCTGTGAAAGTGAAGAAGGAATATAGTTAAGGAGAATGATTTCCAGTTTCCCTTCAATTTTCTATCCCTAGTTATGTCTGACTTAGTTTGTATTTAATATTTAGACACAGGCAATGGCCACACAATGTGTGGTGTGTGTTATGGGAGCAAAGAAATTAGCAGAGGGTGTTCACTGCAGGCAAGCTTTATTGAATTACATGCATTCACCCAATAATAAAGTCACCAAAGGAATTTAGTTATTCCCATTTTACAGATGAGGAAATTAGGTAGAAAGTAAAAGTAAACAACTTGCCCAAGGCGACACAGCTATTGAAGGAGGACTTAACCAAGGAACACTCAAAGTACTTCTCCAAATGAAATCTAGAGCAGCAGACTGCTCATGTCCTGAGCTGCATTTGCCCTTCTAGCATCAGTGTTCAATAAAGCGAACGTTAGTATACGCTACATTACAAAGTCAAACTATTGTCCTCAAGTAATTCTTTAGCAGTGAATGGGATTTATTTGGAACCAACAAAAAGCAATAAGCAATTAACAACTAAATGTGCATATTTTTCCAGAAGGAAGAAAGAAAAGTTCTTTTCTAGGAGGTGGGAAAAATTATCATAAAGCCATTGCAGGAAGGTGGCCTTTGGGAGTATGGTGTCTTTTTATTGGCTGAAGCATACTCTCACATGCTCAGCTATTGGGTTTCCTCAATGTTTCCTCCATGGCAGCAAAGCAACATGGCTTCCATTTCTAGATGGGAAGTATTTATTTCTTCCAGTTTGATTCCGTAGCAGGCATTAAGTGAGCCTGTGCGAGAATTCCCTTCTAGCCTCCCATCCTCCTTAAAAGGAGGCATATATATTAATTTTCACAGTACCAAAGGATTTAATACTATTGGTTTTCTCTTTATTGCTTATAAATCCAGTTCAGCACAGTGCTGAGCTAGGTAAGTATTGATTCTTCAGTGTCCTATTAGCTCTGAAGAGTCAGATCTTTGGCCAGCAGAGGAGGTGGATCAGTGAATCAGCCTGGAAGTGAAGCCAGAAATAAGAGTTCCAGCAAACTTGAGAGACCTGCAGAAGAGAAGAAAGTCTGAACACCCATACAGGAACCAGCTGACCCAGTTCGTACCCTGAGTGAGGCATTTCTAGGAATGGGGAACTTTTAGTGCTAAAACTCGGATGACCCTGGGAAAATAAAGAAAAGATGACTGGTCCTCCTAACTGACATGCCAAAGTATTAAACAAGAAAGTTGTTTCAAAACAGAAAACGCGTTTGGAGCAATATCACAGTGGTAAAGACTAGGGTATTTGCCTTGCATGTAGCTGAGTCAGGACGAACCTGGGTTGGATCCCTGTCTGAGAAATGGGTCATCCATCCTGTGTTACAGAGGCTGTGGTTGCTGTCAAGAGATATGATAATAGCAATGCAACTGGAACATTTATTTATTTGCACATGTTCCCACATTTTTTTTTACAAGCTACAAAAAGCTGTCAACTGGGAATATGTGTGTGGAGAGGGGTGTCACCTTGAGACTGGCCTCCCCCTTGGAGACCAGTCTCAAGGTGACACCCCTCTCCACACACAGCTCTAAGAGTATCTGGCTAGAAACCTGGGATCCTATTGATGACAGGCCAAGTATGGTTTATCTCATACCCGAGAAGGGGTCAGCCACTTCTGAGATGTGAGATTAATTTTCCAAGATGTGAGATCATCTGTAGAAACTCAAAAGAAACAGCTACAAACTGAAATAAAATCTGCTAGTCCTTCAACATTTTTACCCTAAGCATCTCAATCAACCTGTTGGCCTCCAGATTCAGCTGCCAAGACTTCTGACTCTGTTGCCACTGGCAGCCCCATCTATCTCACCAGGCCCTGAGGCTCTACTTGTGGCTTCAATATGGCACAGCAGCTGTGCTGCCCTGTGCTAATCTTTGCTGTAGTGTCCATGCACGTCTTACCATGGCTCTGGACCTAGCCTCTCCATTTGTCTTTTCTAGAAGTCAAACTTATGCATATGAGGTCTTAGAGCCTGGCGTGACAGTAATGACACTGTTATGGGGCTCCAACAGATTCTGTGTACATGTGTGTATGTTGTGCAAGTGATGGGGATTCCCATGTAGTCAGGACTGGCTGCTAATCCACTTGTAGATAGGAAATTTGCATGATGCTTCTGTTGCACTTGACAGGGCTTTCAGAGCTGTGTGTTTCAGACTTGGACATGCACAGCCTCCAAAAGAGAGCGCCATTTGCCATGTGAGCCCAGGCTCTAGCCTCAGAGTCTCTGATTCAATTCATTATAAAAAAAAATATATGGATTTTACAAAACTAGCTTTCTTAGCTTAAAAATAAAGGTAACCCGAAACACGAACTGTGTGTTATTTTTGACATTTTCAAAGCTTTTGCTACATGCATTACCTTTGACAGGAAACCATTGTAGAGACTGTCAACGTCTTTTATAACTTTGTCCCTTCCTCCCACCCAAGAAAATTTAGAAGGACTCATTGGGTTTAGGAAATGGTAAAATGAGATTGGCCTAAAGCCTATAATTTGGAGAGTGAGATAACCTTGGAGAAACTTGACTTGGGTCTATTTGGGCCAAAATAGAACTTGAGGATCAGTTGTGTAAAGGACCCCAGATTACTGACTGATCTGACAATGCCTGCCTGTGGAAACTGTGCGGTAGGATTGCTTTGAGATACCAATTGCCTTGTTTTTCATTTCCATACTAAAATATCCACCCTCCTGAAGATCCTCTGCCATTTTCCCTACAAGCAACACCCATTTGTCTTATGTTCCCCATTTACTCATGCTTGTAGTTCTTCCCCCGAGTGTATGCTTTTCCTGAAAAACTCTGTCATTTCATGCTGCCCATAAAACCAGACCCTGATTCCCTCTCTCTGTAGCTGTTGCTGTGCTGGGGTTGTGTCCTTCCCCGCCTCAGTTGTTTCATTGCTTATAAAGCCCCTTTGTGGCTGTTCCTACACTATTTTTCGGATGATTGTCTTTATTTCGTGGGGGAGGCAACCCGTTCAAGGTTGCAGAGCCAGCAGGCAATGTCCTGGGACAGAAACACCTCATTGCTTCCTAACAATCTGTGTCCAGATGCTCAGAGTTTTCCCATAGATCCAGCTGCTTCAGGGAGACCTCCTTCCCTGTCACTGGAACCACTGAGGAAAACCAAAGGTTTCTTCTGATCTCTGCTCTCCAGATTTAAGATCCACTGGACATTTGCTAGTGCTGTGCCTCACCACAGCACCCAAGCGGGGGGTTGTGGGGGGGAATGCAAAGCCAAGTGGCTTGCTACTGAGGGCTTCCCAGGGATTGGTTGGTTGAGAGAAAGACAGATGGCAACTTCATTTCAAAGACAGGAGAAAAGGCTATGAGATAAAAGTGACAGAGACCTGGAAGTGGTCCTCTAGGGTGCCCCCCTGCTGTGGAGCTGCCTCCACAAAGTGTGTTGGGTCTCACGCCTTTGTCTCTCCCCCTCCAGGGTGCCAGGGAACAGTGAGAGGGTGAGCCAGGACAGTTGTTGGAATTTGTCCTCACCCCACCATCCCCCCAGCCCCACTTCCCACCCTGGTGGTAGGAAGGGAAGCATGATCCATTTCCTCCTGGGTAAACATTGTCACAGGAAGCATTTATCAAATGTCAACAGGGACCAAGGAGGGGCCTGGGCCCAGGCAGCCAGAATCTGTTTCTGTCTTGCTGTCCCAGACAGGGCGGCGGGGTTTCTCCTGCATGTTCACACCTCTCAGTCCTGTGTCCTGTCTTCTCTCAGCCTGCTGAGCTGAGGAAGGGGACATTCCTAGAGCCTCCCAGTGGTCTCTGCCTGTTTTAATAGATGAATTTAATAGGACCTAGAATTAAAGCCAACAGTACAAATCTTTCTGAAGCAATGCTGATAATCAAGTGCCTGAAAGTCTCAAAAAAAAAGAAAGAAAGAAAGAAAGAAAGAAAGAAAGAAAGAAAGAAAGAAAGAAAGGAAGGAAGGAAG
>PVKC010029967.1:0-14953 GCA_004027635.1 Crocidura indochinensis | reverse complement strand
GTGTGTGTGTGTGTGTGTGCATGGAAATGTGCGTGGATGTGCATCTCTTCTGCATATGTTTACATGTCTGTGTGCAGTAGTGCCCATTCTCAGATGTGAAGGATGCCCCATGCCCACACCTAGTGAATTTGGTGGCTGCTCAGGAGAAAGGCTGTTTGGTGGCCCCCAGGCTCTTGTCTCACTACAAAGGAAGCTAAGTAGGATGTCAAAAAACACACAGCCTAGGAAAGAAAAGGAAACAGAGGGGCAGAGAGCAGAGAGCATCTTCCTCTCTTTACCCTGTTTTCAAAGCTGCTTCTCTTACTCTCTGCTCAGGGGAAAATACAGCCAGTTCCATGAAGAGACAGTCTCCTTCCCATATGGACACAACAACCATCTCACACACTGGCCTAGAGAGATCTGAAATCCTGGACAACTCAGAGACCAAGAGCCTGAGTTGTCCCAAGTCAAATTCTGTAGTCATGGCTCCTGCCAGGGCCCTGCAGCTCCCATCTTTCTCAAGCCCACCCCACTTTCCCTCTCTCTCCTTCCTTCCCTGCTCCACTCAGCTCCAGTGTCTCTTAGAGGCCAGCAGGTTTCACGCACATCTGCACAGAGCTGATGGGCAAGCAATGCAGACACCTGTGACCAAGCTGGGGTGGGGGGTTGAGCTGAGGGCAGGATGCCCACCAGTGCCACCAGATAGCCCCCTTCTTTCCTCTGGCTTCAGCCTGGCACAGTGCAAGCCTTAGACACCACCTGAACCTGGGAGAACTACACTGATTCCAACTGGGGAGCCCAATCCCATTCAAATCCGAAACACCCCCCTCCGGAAGGACCGAACCCCCAATCCTAGCCCACCTCCGTGCAAAGTCCCAACCTGCCCAGACCACCCCCCCAGGACCTGGGCAAATGAATCCTGGTTGGAAGCCAGGTGGATGGAGGCTGCTGCTTACATTAAGCCGGCGCTAGGAGGCGCCCTTGAAGCTTGCAAGAACAAATCCATTTCCTAAAGTCTTGCTTTTGCTTTTTTTTTTTTTTTTTTTCTTTCTCCATAATAAATTCCCGGGGCTTGTTTTTGAACCCCTACCAGAGGTTAAAATAGTTTCATAAAAAAGTTTTGGTAAATTCATGGGTAACTTTTGAGGTTATGTAAGGTTGTTGTCAAGAACAAAATAAAAAATACTTTTTAAAAAAAAAGAAAAGAGGCAGCAACACATAAGGATCTTTTTTTTTTTTCTTGCTGTTGCTGCTGTAACCAGGAATTAAAGCCTCTAAGGGGGGTCCTGGGGAGGGGGCCTTGTGACCCTGGAGGGATTTTTGGGGGGGGTGTAAGCTGCTTGTGAAGACCCTCTGATGAGCACCTGCAGAGTGGGGGGCCCAGAACAGTCCCCAAAGCTCTAGATGCCTGCACCCAGACTGCAGTACCAGTCTCTGCAGCCTTTTTCTCCCCGGGGGTCCAGCTTGCCACCGTGCGTCGCAGTGCGGATGTTGTGCCACTGCGGTGGCTGCGGGTGTCTCCCGCTCCCTAGCTGGCCGCCAGCCCCATGTCCAGCCCAAGTTGTCCTCCCCCAGTGCAGAAGCCTCATCACTTTTAGGCAAGGAAGAAGAAGCCAGCAGACAGAAGGGAAAGAGCAGGGTGAAAGAAGGGGTCTCACGCACCAATTAGGATGACTCAGAGACACCAATGTACCGGATTCATTTTTCAATCTGCCTTCAGTTAGTTGGGGTGGTGGTGGGGGGGGAGAGGAAATGATAGAAAATTGAGAAGCCAACATCTCTGCTTTTTGCACCCAGGGGTGTATAATGAACACTTAATCGTTTCAAATGCGGGTACAAGGATAAATGGCTTTTTTTTTTTTTTGTCCATTCCCGGCAGACAGAAAGGGAACATTGGAAATGACTGCAAAGAGGATCAGTAATTGGGGACAGGGATGCAGAAAGGACTGTGTTTGTGCACCTGTGGAAGTGGGGTGGGGTGGGGGGACATAAACCAGTCCTGATCTGCAGAGAATTTTTTTTTTTTTTTTGCAAAGGTGAGGGAAAAGAAGGGCAGGATGGAACTGGAGTTTGCTTTTCCTTTGGGGGTGCACTTGGGGCCTCCCAGACTGACCCAGGGCTGCTGAAACAGGAGGAAAAACATGGAGAGGAAGCAGGGGGAGGGGAGGCAGGAAGCCAGGCTGAGGGGGGGCCCTCCCGCCTCAGTTGTCAGGGGGTAAAGGGCAAAGCACACACGTTTTCAGAGGGGCCTGGGGGGAGCCCCTGAGGTGGGGCCTGTCAGCTCCTTTGTCTTCTCTGCCCTAGGGGTCAGACTCACACACACAGCTCCTCCCCTCTTTGTCCCTGTGGCACTGCCCCTGCCTGAGAGAATTTCCCCCCCAATAGAGAGAACTCCCCCCAACCTCTCTCTGTGGTGCAGAGGGTTTGTCCCTGTCTGCGGTGATATCACCCAACTGCCTCTCTTGGGTCATCACAGCTCCCCAAATCCCCACAACCCTGCCCCTCATCAGCTTAAGGTTTGAGGGCAGAGCAGGAGGCATATGGAGGCCCCAAAAATGTGCCCCCTTCACACACGGGGGCCAACCTGAGCCCACCCAAGAGAGTTTGCTTTCAAAGTCTGCATCCAGGGGTGCAAAGGAGCTGTCTGAGGCCTTCGTGGAGGGATGGAGAGGGAGGCCCTGAGATGGCCTCAGAGACGGGTGGGCTGGACAGGTGCTTGGGGACACTGGCGCCCAGGTGAGACTTTTTCCATGACGCCAGCGGAGGCTTAAAAGGATCTCGAGAAGGAACACGCCGTGCCACGCATGTCCTCAGCCCAGCTCGGGTTCCCCGCAGTGTTCACCCCAGCCCAACACCACCTGTACCCCACCCTCCATCCAGGCTCCAAGCAGGGCCCCATGAGGTGATCCAGGACCCCTCTGGGCCCCTAAGCAGTTCCCAGCAGGAGGGCAAGTGGAGGGGGGCAACAGCAGTCCCTTCGCATTCTGCCTTTTTCTGCGCCCACACCTTCATTTGGAGGTTTAATCATATCAGCAGCTTCCAGCCACAGTGCTAATGACTTGTTTACCAGCCTGAGTGAGGGCCTCTGCCAGCCCAGCCCTCCCCAAGGAGAAGGGGAGAAGGGCCAGCTGAGCGCTACCCAGCCCTTCTCCCACATGCCGCCTGGCACACAGCAGCTCCACTCTGCTGGAGGGACAAATCCATGGCCCAGCAGTGTCTCTGATCGGCCGGCCACCCCTGGCCCTCTGACCCTCTCTCAACTCTTGCCTTCCCTCCTCCGTCCTCCTGCCTCAGGGGCAGCAGAGGGACACACAAAGTGTGTGTGTGCCACCCACCCACACCTGCTACCCGCATGCAGCCATGACAGAGTGAGGGGCTTTGCACATCTGGACTGGGTGGTATTGCTTTGTTGACTTTGTTGTGCTGTTGGAGAAAGTGTCTCTCCTTGGTTCTTCACTTTCAGGGCGGAGGGGGACCCAGCCCCTGCCTCCTCCACAGACAGATGCAGCCCCTGTGTCATAGAGAGGAAGCCATATGCTGGACACCCAAAGGCATGACCTTCTCCAGAACTTCCAGCCACAAAACAAGATGGCCCTGTCAGGAGTCCGCCTTCGAGCCTGGCCCTCTACGGTCACAGGTGAATCTTGTAAAGTTCCATCTCAGGGGTCCATCTGAGCCCACCAATTTACTGGGCCTGGAGTTCTTGGTAACAGGGGTCTCCCCCTTCAAACAAAATCTTCAGAAGGAAGAGCTGCATAGACCCTACCACCCCAATGCCCCAACTTTATTTCTTCATCACTGATCTCTGCAGAGACACTAAACATGCAAAATCTCCAGGAGTGTTGATTTGGGGTTTAGAATTGTGGGGTCTTGTAGAACACGGTGAAGGCAGGCAGCCTCCCTTTTCTCTCCCCTCTGTACTTCCAGAAACCCTGACAGGCACAGACACATCTAACACCCACCACCACAACCTCAGCTCATGGGCCCAGCTCCACAGATTCTGAAATTCCTGGAGTGTGCAGCCACAGTTGTGGCCCCAGGACACCTCCAATTTCCTTTTTTTATTTTTTAAATCTCCAAATTTCTTAAAGACTGACAGCCCAGTAGGAACACACCAATTTAGAGGTGGAAGGAGCCAAGAAGTCATGAGTTGAACAAACAAAATCAACAACACAAAAGGGCACAACTAGCAACAAACAGCTTATCAACCTTCAGCTGTATTGACCCCATAGTGCGATAGAACCAATTTCATAAATTTTCTGTTTCTGAAGTTTTTCCAATGATTCCATTACCGTTGACTTGTAACAAGCAATCTATAGTCAATTATTTTGTGCCTGCCAAAGGGGCGGTCTTGGGGGTGGATGGGAAACGGGGGACAATGGTGGAGGAAAGGTCACAGACTAGTGGGGGGGATCGATCTTGGAATACTGAAGGCCAGAAACAACTGCATTATGAACTTTGTAGATTAGGGTGTTTAATCTTTATAATAATGAAAGTGCAGGCAACATTCAAATTTTAATAAAGAAAAATAATGGAAGATCTGGCAATGGCTCTCACTTGAACATTGGTAAGATTCCAGGGCTGGGGGCGGGAGGGGGGGGATTCTTACACTGGATGCATACACTCTGCTCGTGGGACTTCTAAGTCTCCTCCGTGAAAAGGGCCACTGAGTCCCTGCGTCTCCCGAGTCTCACACACACAGCCCACCTCTCTCTACCCTTCTGTCATGGCCCACAGAGAAATGGGGGACACCTCAGAGTACCCTTCTGAAGTTTGAAATTCAAACCTGGAGTTTGCTTTACATCCAGAAGACACCCATGCCAGCTGCTAGCCCGGTGCTGGCCCTGCAGCCCCCATACACGTGCTTGGACTTGGGGGCACCTGGGGCTTCTTTAAACTCCTTCCCACAGTGCCCATATATTTAGGGTATGTATGTACAATCCCACCCCAGAAACCACAGCCTTAACCCTGCATCCCTCTATCCCCTGATGTCCACCCAACAGCACTGGCCCTGCTGTCCACTGGTGTCCACCTCCCAGGGGACCCTTACCTTTACTTTTACAGAAAGCCCTTGCAGGGGTCCTGTGGGGGCCGGGCCAGGGGAGCGTGGGGGCCCGGTGCTCACATTTCAACACTGGGCGTGGTTTGCGGAGTCGGCTGGCATGCAGCTGTGCTCGGCTCGGCCAAAAGGTCCCTTTGTACCTGTGACACGAAAACACACATATGTGGTGACCAGCCTGAGATTCTGAGCCCCCAAATTCAGGCACCTGAAATGGGAAACGCTGATGAGCAAATAGATGGCAGAGATCTGGCATTTGGGGGTCTTTTAGAAGGGACACAGGCTCTTAGGACATAGGCTCTCCTCATCCTCTATTTGTTTTTTATTTGTTTTGGGGCCACACAGGGAAGGGATTACTCCTGGCTCTGTGCTCAAAAATCATTCCTGTCAGTACTCAGGAACGTTGGGGATCAAAATGGGTCAGACCTTTCCTCCTGTCCTGATAACCTACAGTTGTTGGGGTCACCTGGACAGAGACCTCAATCCCCAGTGTAAGGGTGGTTTGAAGAGCTCCCAGGTTCTCTCTCTTGGCCCAACACCCCGAAATCTCTCTAGGAGGAATTGGCACAAGCTTGACTGTACAGACAGGCTGTCCTCTCGAACTTTCTGCCACAGGAAAATTCTTTCACTTGCTCGGGAAAAGGTCTGTGTGTGTGCAGCTCCAGAGTGTAGCTCTGGGGGTGGGAGAACCACACCTGGAGCAGCTATCACTAGAGGCCTTGTTTTTAAGCCAATTTCTGGTCATGAGGAGAGTCTGGGAGCTCCTAGAATGTTCTGGAACAGCCCCACTGCTGGGTGTTGGGTGTGCCACTTATGACTGATGGTGTACAGAGCCTTGGGGGGGACTCATGTTGCCCAGGGGACTGGCCCTTTGCTACTTGCCTGACTGCAGGGGGATGATTCCTGTCAGCTCAGCTCTGTGACTGGCAAATGCCTTTCTGTGGTACCCAGCATCCCAGAAGCTCCCCAGGAGGACATGAAGGGTCTTCAGCACTTCCTCCTGCTTCCTTTGTCCCTAGTTCAGGCTCTGCCCCCATCACACCTGCCTCTGAGCCCTAACTCAGTCCCTTCCTCACAGCCTCCTTCTAAAATGCAACACACAAACCCTTGTCTTAGGCTCAACAACCAAGAAGTCCAAGCTCATTCACAAGCTTGGAGGGGCACCTCAGGGGCTCCTCAGGGGTTCCTCACTCACTTGGTTGCTTCCCCTGGGGGTGTCCGTTAATTGTCCTCCAATGGCATACACCTTCAATGTTAGTCAAGGTCAGCACAACCTTGACCACAGAGCCCTTCTCCTAGGCCACTTACCCCTGAATCTCCTCTGGGCCTCTGACTTGTGCCAGGTAGGTCCACACCTTTATTTTCACAAGCATGGCTCCGGATACAGATTTCTACTCTACTCTAGGGCCATGCTGGGCTTCCTCTTCCTTCAGGAGTGCATGTGGTCAGCACTAACATGACCTCGGCAGCTCATAGACCTCTGGAGAGTTTCTGTCCCTCGTGCTTTAGTCTGACACTAATAACCACTGGCCACAGCCAAGCACTCAGTAGCAGCCATTGTACCTGCAGGTACAATATGTTATCTCAGGTGATAGCACAAGCTCCTGACTCCCCCCCACCACCACCACACACACACAAACACACCCCTCCCACAGTGCCAGACTGAGCTTAGTAGGGCCAGCTGTGGGAAGTTGGAAAGAACAGGGCTTAGAGACCCTTAGTATCTGTAGTCCAAAACCAAGATGGCCTACCAGTCTCTCACATGAGGGATTCACTCCTTGCAAGACTAAGGAGTGATCAACACAGGTGCACACCCAAATAGATAGAACCCCGCTTTCTGTAGACAAGTCCTTCTGTGAGGAGAGCTGTCCCCTTGGCACAGGCACCCCTTTAGTGCCCACTCCATAACTCAGGCAGACTTCAGTACTTGTGGTACATTGCTCTCCATTGACATACCCCGGCCTGTGTCATACCACAGGGACTCCATGATTTATGGTTTCATTTATAGATAGTTTCCTGAGAGAGTCTTAGAGCACACAGTACTCCATACAACACCGTACCACTAGCAAACGAATCCATAACATCCTATTCCATTATGCAGCACCTGGGAGGGGCATGAAGCAGATGCACCCCGTGAAAGCCCTGTTTCTCCAGGCCTCCAAATAATGTTTGGAAAACATTATTGGCTTGGAAAACCAATAAGCCAGCTTTGTGTGGCATCTCCCCTTTTTCCTAACCTGGCTCCTGCTCCCTTCCCTGAACCCCAGGAGGCATTGTGAATGCAAATAGCCCTTTTCAGTTGCTATAAGGGATGTGGGGTTGGCAATAAGGAGGTGACAAAGAAGGAGAGAAGGTGCTGAAATAAGTTTTAGATACAGAGAAAAGTTGAGCACCTAAATGGAAGTAGAAGGGAGGGTCTGGGAGTCTGGGAGGGTTTTATGTGGGGGTTCAGATCATAAACAGTCTAGTGGTGCATGGAAGACCTAATCTCCTTTCATAATCTCCTCCTATTTTCTACTAAAACAAAAGGTTCTAAATGCCTATTGTGTGAAGCAGACAAAACACACTTAATTTCTACACAGCAATGATAAAATTTTTTAAATAACCATGACAAAAATTTCAATCTATGTCAATGCACCAATTAAGAGACATAGAGCGACTAGATGGATTAGAACACCAAATCCATCTCTCTGCTGCCTCAGAAACACATCTGAGCAGATAGGGCAAATACCAACTCAAAGTCAAAGATTGGAAGTATTTCAAGCAAACAACTACTTTTAAAAGGCTAAGATAACCATACTTGGTACCAGAGAGATAGCATAAAAGTAAGGCGTTTACCTTGCTTGCAGAAGGATGGTGGTTCAAATCCCAGCATCCCATATGGTCCCCCGAGCCTGCCAGGAGTGATTTCTGAGCATCAAGCCAGGAGTAACCCCTGAGTGCTGCCAGGTGTAACCCAAAAACCAAAAACCAAAAAAAGATAACCATACTTATATCATGTAACAAATAACTTCAAGTGAAAGAAAGTTTCAAAGAGACAGAGGTGGTCTTTTTTTAGTGATCAAGGGGCTTTAGGTACATTAGGAAGAACTAAAACTTCTAAATATTTATGCACCAAATGTGGGACCATCAAAATATTTTAAACAACTACCAATAGACCCTGAATGAAGATATTGACAGCAACATGGGAATAGTTGTAGAATTCAACTCCACTTTATCATCTTTACATAGGTCAAGCAGACTAAAACTTCAATAAGAAAGCAGGTTTTGAAGGAAAAAATGCAGATATATAGAGAGCCTATAATCCTGAAGAACATAGATGCAAAGCTCCTCAACAAATACTAGAAAAGTGAATCTAATAACATCAGAATGATCATATATTGGGGATGGAGCAATAGCACAGTAGCAGGGCATTTGCCTTGCATGCAGCTGACCCAAGATGAACCTGAGTTCAATCCCCAGCATCTCAAATGGTCCCCCAAGCCAGGAGAGATTTGTTGTTGTTGTTGTTGTTGTTGTTTTTGTTTTTGGGCCACACCCGGTGGCACTCAGGAGTTATTCCTGGCTCTGTTCAGAAATTGATCTTGGCAAGCACAGGGGACCATATGGGATGCCAGGATTTGAACGACCATCAATCCTGAGTCAGCTGCTTGCAAGGCAAACGCCCTGCCACTATGTTATCTCTCCAGCCTTGCCAGGAGAGATTTCTGAGCACATAGCCAGGAGTAATCCCTGAGAGTCACAGGATGTGCGCCCCCCCCAAAAAAAGAAAGGAAAAATAAAAGATCATACACCATGGCTAAGTGAGATTCATCACAGGTATGCAAGGATGGTTTAACATATGAAAGCCAATCAATATAATGAACCATACAAGGAGGGGCCGGAGCAATGGCACAGCAATAGGGCATTTGCCTTGCATGCGACTGACCCAGGATGTCAGCTCTCCCGGAGTCCTATATATTGGTTCCCTAAGCCAGGAGCGATTTCTGAGCCCATAGCCAGAAGCAACCCCTGAGCATCACAGTCTGTGGCCCAAAATCCCCCCCCCAAAATAAATAAACAAAAAAAACAAGGAAAGATAAAAATTATGTCATCATATCAATAGATGCAGAGAACGCATTTAACAAGATCCAGCACCCATTCATGCATGATTTAACATGCATCAATAAAGTGGAAGTTGAAGAAATTTTCCTAACATAGTTAAGTACAAGAAGTCCTTGTTATAGAAATTAGACACCCATATATATATATACCTATATATGTATATATATATAGGTATATATATATATATATATGAAGTCAGGTTCACTATTTGCAGATGATATGATACAATATCTTGGAAAAAAACTAAAATCTCTACGAAAATAAAACTCCTAAAAACACAGACTTGTATTTAAAAAAAAAAAAGTGGTAGTCTACAAAATCAATAAACAGAACTCTATGGCTTTTCTAGATGCAAACAATGAAACAGAAGAGAGAAAATATTTTAAAATCAACCCCATTCACAAGTGTGCCCCCAGAAGATCAAGTATCTAGATCAAGATTAACAAAAGAAGAGAATGACTTATGCAAAGAAAACTATAAAACACTACTAAAAGAAATTAAAGAATAAATGGAAATAAACCCCTAATTATGGATTTGGAGAATTGACATTCTTTTTTTTTTCCTTTGGTTTTTGGGCCACACCCGGTGACGCTCAGGGGTTACTCCTGGCTATGTGCTCAGAAGTCCCTCCTGGTTTGGGGGACCATATGGGAAACCGGGGGATTGAACCTCGGTCCATCCTAGGCTAGCGCAGGCAAGGCAGGCACCTTACCTCCAGCGCCACAGCCCGGCCCCCAAATTGACATTCTTAAAATGGTTATATGGGCCCACTTTTCCAGCTTCAAACTGTACTAAAATGCTATAATAATTGGAACTTCATGGAAATGGAATAAGGACAGATTCTCAGATGAATGGAGTAGAATACATACTTACTCTTCAGTACATGGATAGTTAATCTTCACTAAAGGAGAAAAACTATAAAGTTGAGTAAAGAAAGCCTGTTCAACAAGTGGTGTTAGAAAAAACTGGCCAGTCACATATGACTAACTTAATTCCAACCCCTTCCTAAGACCTTGCATGAAAGGTAAAATCAAAATGAATTAAAGACTTAAATACCTGACTTAGATCCATAAGTTATATTCAAGAGGAAAATTAGCAAAACACTCCATAACATCTTCAAAGATTCAATGCCATTGGCCAAGCAAAAACAAAAAAAATAGTTGGACATCAAATTATAAAGCTTCATTTGGGAGGAGGGCGGGCTGTTCTAGCACTGGTTTATGTTGGGATAGTCACTGGAAATTTTTTCTCCTTTGTATTGTGACCTTGATACTGCCCTACAAAGCTCATTTCTAATATTTTACTGACTCAGTCCCAGCCCTTATTTCCCCCCATCTTCCCATGTAAGTGCAGCTCATGACATAAAGCTCACCACAGAGAGTGATAAGTGCAATTAGAGAAATAACTACACTGAAAACTATCATAGCAATGTGAATGAATGAGGGAAAAAGAAAGTCTGTCTCGAATACAGGTGTGGGTGGGGTGGGGAGTAGGTAGATCTGGGAAATTGATGGTGGGAATCCTGCACTGGTGAAGGGAGGTGTTCTTTACATGACTGTAATCATACAACTACAATTATATTTGTAATTACGGTGTTTAAATAAAGATAATTTTAAAAAAAAGCTTCTGCACACCAAAGGAAATAATGACCATAATATAAACAAAGCCCAGAGACTGGGAGAAAATAATTGTTCACTTCTCATTTCATACAAGGGTAAATATACTAGATATATACTTTGGTAGAACTTGTTTGTTTGTTTGGTTTTTGGGGGCCACACCCAGTGATACTCAGGGGTTACTCCTGACTATGCGCTCAGAAATCACTCCTGGCTTGAGGGACCATAGGGGACATGGGGGGGATCGAACTGGTCAGTCCTAGGTCAGCCGCATGCAAGGTAAATGCCCTACACTGCGCCACCACTCTGGCCCCAGTTTGGTAGTACTTTTGTAAGAAAAAAGTCCAACCTATCAAAATATGCCTCAGTCAAGATGCACACAGGTCAGCACCATCAGTCAGAAAGACTCAGCTGTCTCCACTGAATTTCCTCAGAGCCTTTGTTAAAATTCAGTTGGCTGTGTTTGGTTTATTTCTGTGGTCTTTATTTTATGCAATTAATCTATTTGTCTATTTTCATGTACCTATCATAGTCTTGAGTTCATAAACTTCATAATAAATCTTTAAGTCAGCAAAATCAAGTTACTGCGTTCTTCACATCAAAATACACAAAAAGAAACAGAAACAAATGGTGCTGAGACAATTATTTAACCACATGCAAAAGAAGAAATGACTTTTTTTTTTTATAATACACTATGCTATATGAAGCTGAAATAGATTACAGGTCTGAAGAACAGCCCTATAACTTAAAACTCTAGAAGACTTTGTAGGTGAGCCTTAGTGGCTCTGAGTTAGGTAAAGTTTTATTTGTATCTTTGTTTCCAGTTATGACACTGAGCACATAGTCCGAAGGGAGGACTCATGATCGGACAAGATCAAACCCAAACAATATAATAATAGCAAATCAAAAGAAAGGGTGTAGATGGGAAGGAAATATTTGCAAATCACATCTGTAAAAAGATAGAACCAAGATTTTATCTAGATATTATTATGTTTTAAAACTCTTTAAACTCAAAATTAGGAGCTAGAGAAATAGTTCATCTGTTCAAAGTAGGGGATTACCTTGCATGCTGCTGACCTGAGATAGATACCTGGGACATTATATGGACCCCTGAGTTCTGCCAGACAGGGGCAGGAGTAAGCTGTGAGTATAGCTGAGACAGAAGGAAAGAAGGAAGGATAAAGGGAAAGAAGGAAGGACAGAGGAAGAAAGGAAGGAAAGATGGTCTACATCAGACTTCTGAACCATCCACGTCTTTAGATTCCCAAGGAACACATGGTAGTTCATGGAGTGAGAGTCTGTGCTGTTGGTAACATTGCTGGCCATTGTCTTTAATAATAATCACAAAGTCAAAGAAAAATTGGAACTGAAGATTAATTTAAAAAAACCTCACAAGGGGCCCGGGAGATAGCATGGAGGTAAGGCGTTTGCCTTTCATGCAAAAGGTCATCGGTTCGAATCCCGGTGCCCCATATGGCCCCCCCACCCCCGTGCCTGCCAGGAGCAATTTCTGAGCATGGAGCCAGGAGTAACCCCTGAGCACTGCCGGGTGTGACCCAAAAACCACACACAAAACAAAACAAAACAAAAAACTCACAAGATGGGGATAGAGAAGAAAAGAATTCGATTCTGAATACCATACTCCCAGGTTAATGTGAAGAAGCCTTCAGCTGCTCAAGGTGGAAAATGCTGAGATAACTGCTCCACGTTCAATTCCTCACAAAATGGCCCGAATGGCTTCCATTTAAAATAATGGCAAGATGGGGACATGCTTTGCTCACACACTACTAGCACGAATGATAAATGAAACAACCACGTTGGAAAACAGCTTGGCAGCTTCTTCAAAAATTAATGATACATCTGGTGAGGTTACATGCATTTTGAAGAGGTGTGAAATTGTGCCCCTAAAACATACACAACCTTATTCATATACAAGAAATGTCAACATTGCATCAACAACAACAAAAAATCATCTGCCTTTCTTAAGAGGCAGACAATGCAAGGCCTGATATTTCCCCCAAGAGATTTTAAAGCATATAAGCACACATCGAACTGTATATCAATATTTATAGTAGCTTTATTTCTAACAGCCTAAAACCAAAACCAACCAAATGCCAAGGGGAAATGCATAAACAAATGGCGATCTATTCATCCAATGGCTTACTACTTAGCAACAAAAAATAGAATTAATTATTAATACGTACAACCACACAGTTGAACCTCAAAATAATTATAAGCTGAGTATAGAAAGTCATGCGGGGAAAAGGATCACATAGAGTGTCATTCTACTTCTAGGAAATGTTTATCTCCAGACCCAAAAAGCACACTTTGCTTACCCGGGGACAGGAGAGGGATAGAAAAGAGAGGGGAAGCTTTGGGGACTGTATATAGATATGTTACCCTGATTATGTTGCTTCCCCATGTATGGATATATGTATGGATGTATATATAGATGCATGGATATCTCTGACCTTATTAAACTATATGCTCTTTTTATATGTATGGATATATGTGTGTATGGATGTATAGCTGTATGGATATCTCTGACCTTATTAAACTATATACTCTTTTTTGGGGGGATTTTGGGCCACATCCAGTGACACTCAGGGGTAACTCCTGGCTATGCGCTCAGAAATTGTTCCTGGCTCAGGGGACCATATAGGGTGCCGGGGAATCAAACTGGATCAGCCACGTGCAAGGCAAATGCCTTACTGCTGCACCATCACTTCGGCCCCTAAACTATATACTTCAAATATGCATCAGATAAAAAACAATCCATAGGCTTGAACAGGTATCTCAAAGCATGCAGTGGATTTAAAAAATTCATTTTAAGATTTTTAAGAACAGAGCTAATCAAAGTATAGCAGAGAAACAAAATTATCAAAGAAGAAGTGAAGAGACATGAAAGACAGAGAAAATTCAATACACATTATTTCAATGTCCCAGAAAGTATGGAAAAATGGAATGGTAATGTTTGAAGAATAATGGTAAAGAATGTTCTAGGTAAACATCCATCTAGAAATCATAAAAGCCCAATGGACTCCTAATGGAATAAGTAAAAAGTACCATATACCTTTATACATCAAAGAAAAACTGTAGCATATCAAAGATGAAAAGATTTTAAAATGTATCCAGAGATAAAAGACCTTCAAAAGACAGAGTAGACTAATATCAACTTCTTAGCTGCAAAATGATAATCAAAGGATGGTATGGCTTTGATGTGCTGAGAGAAAAGAACTGTCAATCTAAGGTTGTATACCCTGCAAAAATGTTTCAATAACAGGGATGGAATAAATATAATTTCTAGTTACTTAAAATGAGAAAAAAGAAATTCTAAAGACTATGCTTCACAAAGAAGAAAATAGCCCAAGAAGAAAGATCTGATGATTAACAAAAAAGAACAAAGAAGCAAGACCATTACACAGGTCTTGGTGTCTAGCAGAGGAAGGGCCTTTGAAGACATAAAAACCAAGGAGAAGATAATAGCAGGTAACAATAAAAAAGTGCACAAGTCTCAAAGTTATACAAGTTGTTTCCTCTACAAGTTGTTTCCTTTGGGCGGCCAAACACTGAAATTTTTGCTAATAATCAACTTTAATGAGGTTGCGGAGGAAAGGAAACAATCCATCCCAACTTGGATGCAAACTGATAAGTCCAGTCTAAAGGGTGATATGCAAATAAATTTATAAAGCTGAAATTGTGATTGTCTTATGACCTAGCAACTTCGCTTTTAGGTCTGTTTCTAGAACCCATCTTACATGTGTAAATTCACCATACTGGCCATAAAATATTTTAGGAACAACTGTAAATATCCATGGGAAGGAGGATGGGAAATTAAATGCATTCTAATTAAGAGCAGAACCATATAGAGCAATTGAGATCAATGGATCCCGTCTGTATGCAGACTCATGCAAATAGTCAAAATATAGTATTTAATTTAAAAACAACAAATTGAGGGGTGAGGGATTTTAGCCCAATATTATAACTGATTTAAAAACAAAACAAAACATTATTATAAGTGAATATGGAATATGGATTATCATATGTTAATAATGGATTCATTGATTTGAAAGCATCGATACGTGAATTGAAGCTACTAGTATCCGGGGGCCAGGCGGTGGCGCTGGAGGTAAGGTGCCTGCCTTGCCTGCGCTAGCCTAGGACGGACCACGGTTCGATCCCCCCCCCCCCCCCT
>PVKC010029966.1:0-14957 GCA_004027635.1 Crocidura indochinensis | reverse complement strand
TTCTGCTGTGTTGAGTTTTTGTGCATCACATCTTCCAGTACTCCGATTCTCTCTTCAGCTGCTGATACCCTGGTGTCGAGGGCATCCACTGAGGTTTTCAGTAGAGCTACTGTGTTTTTCAGGCCTGCTATTTCAGTTTGGAGTTTTTTGAGTTCTGTCTTTGTGTTCTGTTCTGATCGATCTATGCTTTCTTGGAGTTGTTTGAGTTCTGTCTTTGTGTTCTGTTCTGATCGATCTATGCTTTCTTGGAGTTTTACAAACATATTCCATATTTCTATTTTAAGTTCCTTATCTGAGAGATTAAACAAAGGGTTGTGATTTTTAAGGTCATCCAAACCATCATCCTCATTCTCGGTGCATAGTGTTTGCCTACGAGCTTTCCGCATTGCCACGCCAGTAGTGTGGTTTTTCCTGCGTGTTGTGATGGGGTTTATTGGTTAGAAAGAGTGCGCAGCCGCAAAGCGGAGCGGCCGTGCTCTTCTGGGGCTCAGAAAAGACAGCAGCACAGAAAGAGAGTCCCCTCAATCCACAGTTCCCCCAGTAGAACGCAGTAGGGCGGAGTCTCCCGTAGGAGGAGCAACCAGCTCTCCAATTGGAAATCTCCTCAGCCAGCCAGTTCTTACTCACTGATAAGTCAGCTGGCAGCCCCAGCTTGCAGGGACCTCTGGATTCACTTCCCAGGGCTCTGGTCTTTGGGGAGAGCTCCAAGAATTCAGAAAAGACAGCAGCACAGAAAGAGAGTCCCCTCAGTCCACAGTTCCCCCAGTAGAACGCAGTAGGGCAGAGTCTTCCATAGAAGGAGCAACCTTTTTTATAGTCTTTTATACTTCAAAGGAACCTAATGCAACTGATACAGCTGTTTAGTTTAGCAGATGTTCAAGTAAATGCTCTTTATAAATGTCTATCATAATGATCTATTATTTTAAATTTTATTGAGACCAATCTGAGTTACAAGTCTATCACAGTTATGTTTAAGGTACATAGTGACAGTGAATTAGGGCAATTCCCACCAGTGTCGACTTCCCTTTAGCCCTGTTCCCAGAATGCTTCCCTAAGCTCTACTCTTCCCCATCTGGACTGCCAGTGTAACAGGTTTCTTTTATGAATAGCTTGTTGTAGTTTGACTCTCTTAATGCTCTAATTATTTTTATCAACATGAAACAGATGCAGGCTACATTTGGAAGCCATGGACTCCCACTACATTGCTCACTATTAGATATGTTTATAATAGTCTTTTTTTAAATTGGTTTTTGGGTCACACCTGGCAGAGCTCAGAGATTAATCCTGGCTCTACACTCAGAAATTGCTCTTGGCAGGCTCTGGGTACCACATGGGATGCCGGGATTTGAACCACCATCCTTCTGCATGCAAGGCAAATGTCTTACCTCCTTGCTATCTCTCTGGTCCGTTATAATAGCCTTTTAATGATTTTGTTCACAGTGAGCCTTGTAGATGTAGTCTGTATGTCTTAGTTTTGCATTACAGTGATACATTCTATTGGACTCCTAATACAGTGTTCATTATAATAATGTCTTAACAAATAATTTAAATTATTCATTTCCATTTGATTATGCCTGCTTCTATGATCTAATATCTCTCTTCACAAATATCCTTGGATAAAGCATATGCATATCATAGACTCTTGCTACAGTGCTCAGTCATTGAGTATATTTTTGTGATTTATTTTTAATTTATGTTAGTTTTCTACTATATCATATGCCTTTGTTCTCGGTTTGCCTTCAGGAAAGTAATCTGGACGTTTGAAACATCTGATGCAATATTCCAAGGTGTAGACTCTTTTTACAATACTCATCACCATATTACTTAGTATTCTAACATTGAATATTATGATTGTTTTAAGAATGTTCTATTCACATTCTAAACTATGAGACCTTTTTTAGCAAAGTTCTCCTCCATCAACATTGATTACTCCAAGGATTTGGAAAACTTTTCCTGTTGATGTGTTGGCTTTATATTTTGAAGTGCTTTGACTAGTTCCACCTGACCCAGTTTTCCATATTGTATTTGCCCATATTGTATTTAATGTCTATGTTATTTGTAACCCTTTTTCTGTAGATAGCCATTTCTCTCCCAGGAAAAAATGCTTCATCATTGCTGCTGAAGTGTTCTCAGCAGTCAGCAGCCCTCTTTTCTCCCACTTCCCTTCACTTTAGATTGTTGCACACAACTGGTTTCAGCTTTTGAGACCCTGTGCTCTAGAACACTTCCTGATCATGACTGCTGTGAGCCATTTTTTTCAGACTCTACAGACCATGTTGCCTACTGAAGGTGTGATCCTGGATTTATTCTCCCTTCAGACTATTTCTCTTTGTTTGTTTGTTTTTTTAGGTTTTGTTTTTGTTTTTGTTTTTTTGGTTTTTGGGCCACACCCGTAACGCTCAGGGGTTACTCCTGGCTATTCGCTCAGAAGTCGCTCCTGGCAGGCACGGGGGACCATATGGGGAACCAGGGGATCGAACCGAAGTCCGTCCTAAGTTAGCGCAGGCAAGGCAGGCACCTTACCTTCAGCGCCACTGCCCGGCCCCCACCTTCAGACTATTTCAAAAGACTTAAAGGGGATTTGTATCCTTCTTTGTATATATATTTCTTAGGTGTATTTCCTCAATATGTGTAGTTTTTTATTGGGAAAAATACAAAGGAAAAAATATCTATTAGCCTAAAAATCAGGGTGTCCTTACCCAGGAAGCATCCTGCCATAATACCAACTATAGGCTCCAGATATATTAATTTGTCTAATCACAAAGTATTTCTCCATGGTCTCAGGAACAGGAAAGATTTCCCTCAATCACAGTTGTTACAATCAGGCTTCAGTCATTAGAGATCTTGGTGTTTGAACAGATTCTATATCGAAGTCAAAATGTCTAGAAGCATTTCCTGGTATCATCTCACCATTAGGTAGTGACTCAAGAAAATCATCTGTCTTGAAAGCAAGTCGTTGCTGATTTCCAAGGCGTTTTTAGAGTGGCATATGGACCTACACAGGCCAAGCAGGAAGGTAATTGTAAGTCCCAGCATTTCTACAAGAAAGTAGAAATTCCATAACATCTTCTTTCTCCCTGATTGGGCATAAGATAGCCTGACAATATTCACTGACATTGTCAAAGACTAAGGCTATATCAAAACATTTTGAATTTCTGTATTTTCTACCTGCCTTTTAATTGCCTTTGTCAATTTTTCCCACAAATTCTGCATATGACTCCTAGCTCCCTGCATAATCTTTGCATAGATACCTTTGAAACTTGGTATCTGATTCAATATTTGTCCAAGCCATCAATGCAAGTTACCTGACAAACTTTCAACAGACTTTATAACCTAGGAAACACTTTTAACATGAATTCAGTGCTACAATGCTTGTATAATATTCCAGGTTTGACTGCTGACTTTTACCAGAACTATTGTAAGAAGAATATTAACAGATCAATGTGGCAGAAGAATTTGGTAAGATTATAAAAGCCTTATGTGAAGGACAGCACAGACATATCTACCCAAAAGACTTTAAGATGCCCACTGGAAAGATAATCAGTTTCAAGGAGATAGTCAACAGGATCCATATGAACTACTTCTATTCTGGAGGGAGTGTCTTCATCAAGAGTTGATCAAAGCTGATATACAGAGGAAAAATAGAGATAGACAGAGTCTATCTCTGTCTATAGAGTCTGAAAAAATAGCTCACAGCAGTCATGATGAGGAAATGTTCTGATAGACAGAGGAAAATAGAGACAAGCAGTTTAACAAATCAATTGTTATTACACTTTTCCAAGGCCAGCTTACATCTACAATTCAATGTCTCATCTGCCACCTGGAATCTAAGATATCAGAGATCTTTACTCATTTATCCTTGCCTTTGACATCTACATATAAATGTACGTTGTAAGATTGCCTTAAAGTGTTTTTTTTAAAGAAGAACTAAAAGAAAATAATAAGGTTTATTGCAGCCACTGTGACACACAGCAGGATTCCTTAAAAAGGACAGAAATTTGGAGACTACCACTTGTGCTCTTAATACACTTGAAACATTTCTTTGATGGCAAGAAAATGAAAAATCTACAGACCTATGCAGACTTTTCTTTAGAAGCATTGATCTTATCACTATAGACTCTAACAACAAACCTGAAGAGTACAAATTATTCTCTGTTTTGAACCATTATTGTGAAATGGAAAAATGTCATGGCACAGCCTATTGTAAAAAATACAGCAAGAAATGGTGGTTTAAAATTGATGACCAAGCAATTTCAGAAATAGCTAACTTGTCTGTAAAATATAGTTTTGTTTTGTTTTGTTTTTGGTTTTTGGTTTTTGGGTCACACCCGGTAGTGCTCAGGAGTTACCCCTGGCTCCATGCTCAGAAATTGCTCCTGGCAGGCACGGGGAACCATATGGGGCACCGGGATTTGAACCGATGACCTTTTGCATGAAAGGCAAACGCCTTACCTCCATGCTATCTCCCGGACCCCTAAAATATAGTTTTTTTTTTAATATCTCAAAGAAACTTGCTGCTATGAATATAGCTGTTTAAATTAGTGGATGCTTAACTGGATGCTCCTTAGAAAATGTCTATAATAATGTTCTAACATTTAACATTTTTTACCAACAGAAAAACAACTGCAGGAGGTGGAGTCCCATTATAGTGCTCATTATTAGAATGGTTCAATGACTTAATTTCTATTCTAGCATGTGTATAATAATCTTAATACTTCTGTTCATAATGATCCATGGAAATATAGTTTGGATACCTTAATTTCAGCACAAACACCAACCTGGGATATCTAACCATAGCAGGTATTTTGTTAGGGCTAAGACAGCAGTAACTGTGGGAAAATCCCCTAGAAGCTAGTCTGTCAGTTTAAAGGTCAACAAGATGAAACAGCTCTTGCAAATATCCTATAGAACTTGTCTTGTAACCCACCAGGATGTTACTTCCTGCAAGAGGTCACTCTGTCTGGTCAGTTCAGATCTTGTTGGTAGAAGGAATTTTTTGCATTATTTCAGTTGTGTGGTCTCGTCCTTCAACCCCAGACCCAAACATTATGACACAAAATAATATAACATTAAAATAGTACCAGAACTTAATAATAGCATATTTTGATAGTGCAGCTATATGATATATATAATAAGCTCATATAAAAATAATACTGTAAAATAAAAATAACCCAAATTTGGGACTACATTGATAGCTCAGCGGTAGGGCATTTGCCTTTCACATGGCTGACTCAGCACAGACGTCAGTTTGATCCCCAGCATTCCATATAGTCCCCAAGCCAGGAGCGATTTCTGAGCGCATAGCTAGGAGTAACTCCTGAGCATGACTGGGTGTGGCCCAAAAAAAACAAACAAAAAAATAACCTAAATTTTAGAAAATACTATAAGATATAAATTATGCACAATATACATCATATATAGTATGATAATAATGTTCTACTAAAAATAGTACCATACAATCGCACAATGTAATATGTCACAATATGATATATAACATCATAGTATATGTTAAGTCAATAATATCCAAAATCAGTAATTTAATCAGTAATAATCCTATGTATTACCTGCAGATACTAAACATTTTCATAATAATAATCTCACATATCATATTATTGAATTTTATGCATGTACTAAAACTATATCATATGCATTACCTGCTATATATAATGCATAATATCATGTCATTACAATGTACAATATATTAAGACAATCGCATATTGTATATTATAACATATTATCCATAAAATGATACCTCATTATTTCATGGCATTACATATATCATTATATAAAGCTACATATGATGTATCATTAAAATAAATAATATGTATTTTAAAATATCAATGTAACATAATATACTCATCATACAATTATACAATATAATCATCATACAATTATTCATTCTATAGGCTATGGACTATAAAAGACAAATATGTTATAATAGAAAACACACAATATACCAATGAAATTTTTAATAAGTAATGTAATAATAATGCATGCAATGCACACATAATATAACTCAGTGGTCCTCAAACTATGGACCGCGGGCCACATATTGTATTTGTTCCCATTTTGTTTCTTCACATCAAAATAAGGTGTATGCAGTGTGCATAGGAATTTGTTTGTAATTGTTGTTTTTACTATAGTCTGGCCCTGCAATGATCTAAGGGACAGTGAACTGGGCCCCCTGTTTAAAAAGTCTGAAGACCCCTGATATAGCTCATTATTTTTGTTATATAATAAAAATACACACATGGCAATATATACTGCATATAATAAAATACAATTCATACGCACATTTTATTTTATTTTATTTGGCTTGGAGCCACATCTGGAGGTGCTCAGGGGTTACTCCTGGCTCTGTGCTCAGCAATAGCTCTTGGCGGAGGGCTGGAAGGTTCAGCTCACGACATGAAGTTCACCATCACTCATCACTCTTAAGTGATGAGTGCAGTTAGAGAAATAACTACATTGAGAACTATCATAACAATGTGAATGAATGAGGGAATTAGAAAGCTTGTCTAGATTACAGGTGGGGTTGAGGTGGGGAGGAGTGAGATTCGGGACATTGGTGATGGGAATGTTGCACTGGTGAAGGGGGGTGTTCTTTACATGACTGAAACCCAACAACAATCATATTTGTAATCAAGTATCTTTATTGTTTGAATAAAGATATTAATAAATAAAAGACAAAAAGAAAGAAATAGCTCTTGGCAGGCTCGGGGGACCATATGGGATACTGGAGATCAAACCTGGATCTGTCCCGGCTTCAGCCTCATGCAAGGCTAATGAGCTAACTAACAAATGAGATAACTGTGTTATCACTCCATGTACACATTTTAAAAATTAATTTTATGCAACATCATGTCAAATAACATATGGCATAATATAATATATAATATGTGATAATGCTATGAAATAGAAAAGCAATAGGTTGGATGTACTACTACTACTAATATGTGCTTAAGCTAATGTGTCAGCATAATGCATTTATATTTGAATGATATAATATGAAACTATCATTCAATAATATAATATGTGCTTTTATATAATGGTATGATACTATAACTTCATGAGTCAAAATAACAGACGATTACTCTAAACTCAAATAAAATAACACTATCATACCGTATCAAAGTATAATGCATGATTTTATAGCATACTACTAAGGTACCTTCATAGGGCAATATGTCACATAATCATTCTATATGATATATAACATGACATTGTTTCACAATATATTAAACACAATTATACTTTATAGTGATATTATGCTATATTTCCCAAATGCAATGTGACATGACATATGTTATATTCAAATGCGGCATATGATTATTCTACATTATACTTAAAAATCATCTTAATTAATTAACTAAAATCACAACAGACTTTATTTTTCCAGTCTTGATTTGACTCCTTGGATTTGACCAAGAGTTAGTGACAGTTCAGGTGAGCTCTCCCCAGACCTGATAAAGAATACTATAGGGGTCAGAGAGATAGCACGGTGGTAAGGCTTACACATGGATGATCCAGGACCGACCTGGGTTCAATACCTGGCATCCCATGTGGTTCTCCAAGCCAGGGTCGATTTCTGAGCCCATAGCCAGGTGTAACGCATGTCGAAGGATGTGGCCCCAAAACAAAAAAAAAAAAAATAAATAAAAGAACATTGCAACATTGTAAAGAATGTCTGCCATCTGGTGGAGAGAAAAATCCCAACAGCATCATGCCTGATGACATGATTAAATATACAGAGAATACAGAAATAGATAATAGTTTCCCAACTAAATCCAGAACAGCATACCAAACCAATTTGAAAATCAAAAACTTTGAAAAAGAACATGGCAAAATTAACTCTTCAACTCATGCAACAGTGCCATTCCATACTCACTGTGTAAAGAAAAATTTATCCGTTCTCAGAGCCAGTCTGCAGGTAACACAGACTGAAGAATAAACCCCAACTATCAGGCCTTCAAAAATTTACAAAACAAAGTCACAGCTCAAAATGTCAGTTTTCATGTACTTTAAGAGTAAATACTCTTAGTGAAAAAAAAAGCTAAGGTTTTGTTTTCACATACTTTTCTATGTGAATAACAGTGCTCAGTAATAGGTTCATGCTTATAGGTTTACCATCCAACACATTACACTACATCTCTGACACTCTGTGTAGTATGTGCCATAAACCAGTCCATAGAAATACATAAAAACAGATCTATTATCAAAGTCTTGCCTCTGATGTGCAAAACAGTAAAGTAAGGAGGAAAGGCAGAGACTTTATAAAGGGTCGCACTGGTGTCATGAGTACTACCAGCAGTGGACCTGAACAGACTTATGTGGAATCAGCAAAAATAATAAAAGGAAACAGTTATGGGGGGAAAAAAAACTTCTCTCAACATTTAGTAGTAAAACAACTACCTTTCCATATGCAGACAGGGCAAAAAATAAATAAAAAATAAAAACTAGACATGTATGCTAAACCATTTTAAAAAGAACTTAACTACAAATATAAGGCATTGCTCACAACAGTTTGCTATCTCTAAAGTCAATGAGGGCAATAAACTAGCCAAATGAGAGGGCATCTTAAACACAGATTAGGAAAAAAAGAGAACAATGCAAGGGATGCATCTGTCATTGTGATGGCTAAGAACCGAGAATCTCATGGGATGCTGATTGCAATTTAGAGCTTCATTATGTAAAAGAACTACAGAGATATAAAGAAATATTTGCAATCACAAACAATACAAAGCACCCAGTAGCAATCATAGATAATATTCAAAGAACATAAATCCTCATTGAAGTAGTATTCATCCAGCATATTAAATGGGAAAAACATAAATCACCAACAATCAGTGACAGTCAACTAGACATCCCATCATAAATATTCTGATGTGGTGATAGTATCAGAGGAAAAAAAGCGGAAAGAACTTCATCGTTGTCAACATTTGGAATGCATTGCCATGAATAGGAGATAACAAAAATACTTGAAAACGCAAGGATTTTCTCTGGTGAAAATGATCAACCAATTATCAGGAAACCCACAGTAACCCCAAAGTATATTAAATAAGCACTAAATATCAATACTAAGGAATCAAGTTTTAGACATTCCAGAAAGCTGGCGTTTGGTGAAATGAAAAGAATTAATGGAGTATTTACCAGTCAAAACCCTAACATGGACACAGTTCATGCAGTTCACAGATACTGCAAACAAAATAAAAAAGCATGCCACTATGCAGGAACAATTGCAGTGAATCTATGAGTGCAAGCATAGTAGGACAAACCTACTACACAATAAAGACTACAGTCAATGTATAGTTAAAAGGAAGTAATGTGAAATTCCCTATGTGGAATGGAAACTGTAAACACCAAAAGCTAATGTTCGGATTCCCCCAAACATCAATAAGAATAGCATTGGATTCCACAATTTGTACACACAGCATTTGTAGTAGCCAATGGATTCTCAAGCATTGCTCAGATTCAGAGCAGTTACAGGATAAAAGGGGTTAATAACTCCCAAAGATGAAGGAATCAAAGAAGGTACACCACCACAGGGTAATGGTGCACAGAATTCATTCTAGCGTCATTGTTGAACTAAAGGCAAGAAAAAGACCAAAGGACACATATGCATAGGGTGACATAAGCAGTCAAAGAGAATTAGTCCAATTGCAAGGGCAGAAATCCCAGAACACAAAAATGAAGAGAGGATTTGAACTGGGATTCTCCAGGTTCCCATTGCCTCCACCGATCCCTTTCTCCAAGCACCAGTCTCAGCCTGCCATCAGTCTTGGCATACAATGCGCCTGCCCACCCAAAACAGGTGCATCATTTGAGGGAGAGACCTTTGGTCCCTGATTTGGACTGGGACTCTCTATGCTCCCAGTGCCATTACCGATCCTCTCCCCCCAAGCATTAGTCTCACCCCATCACCAGTCATGACATCAGATCCATGTTCCATTCTCTCCTCAAACCACGCACAAGCACATCTGCAAAAAGTCATTTCAATTTATATTTACTATATCTTGGCAGGTATGCTCTAGCACTTCTTTCTCTTAGACAGCATACAGCCTCAAAACTCAACTAAATCATTTTTTATCATACTTGGATAGCATCGCAGATTTAAGAAAATAACCTGTAAGCCACCTTTTGTGTAATCAATTAAACCTGGAAACTCCATCATTCCAACCAGCATTTTTTGCACTGGACTAAATGTGTCATGCTACCATGGCCACCCCTCCTGCTGTCCACACCATTCCTCAGTATAAGTATGCCATGGGTGTATGCAACCCTCACCAGAATCTCAATGTGCAGCGATAGGTCACCATGCAACAGCCTGCAGTCCAAAGTTAGGAGCCTTTGACTGCTTCCAGGTTGTCATCTGCCCCTCCTCAAGAGAAAAAGCAAATGTTGGAGGAAAGGCTCTTTCCTTTCATTCAGAAAATGCACCCTACTCTTGCTGGTAAAAATCACTGGCATGTTATTAGAGGTTGACAATTCAGAACTTCTTCATATACTTGAGTCTCTGCAGTCTCTCTATTCTAAGGATGACGAAGCTGTGGCTATACTACAAGCCCACCAAGTGAAAGAGGATGTCCAGGAAGTAGTGAATAGTGCCACTGGTGTTCCAACAGGCTAAATTTATCAGAGACTGCAAACAGAACCTTGTACTTCACCAAAGAAAAATAACTAAACATTGAGAAACTAAAATATTATGGGAAAAACATTGCAAAATATAAAATACATAAAAAAGGAAAGGAAACTTTGAACTTTATGTACTGAGCAAATGCCAGGACTTATGCACTTAGAAATGCCAGGCCTACAATACCTCTGATTTAAAAACAAAAAAGCCCATATAAATAGTAAAATATAAAAATGTTTTATAGACCCTGGAAAGAGGTATTTTAAGCAAAGTACAAAATTTAAAGCATTTCTTTCTTTAATTATATAATTCTTTACTGTGTACTATCTCAGAATGTCAGTTTTGTTTTAAAAACAGACTTGACTACTGAGCAAGAAGATGCAATGATGGAATTGGATTATAAAATTCTCATTTTAATAAAAATTCCTTAAACAGTGAAAAAAGTACATATGTGCAATGGCAAGAATATGGATTTATATCAAGGCAAGGATATGGATAAAGCTGATTGGTTTGAGAGTATTGTGTGCACAATTTTGACTATGATACTTTTGTTATTCTGATACATATAAAAACAAGGTAATGTGTATGTATATAGACAAGAATCTGGAAAAAGATGACAGGCTTAAGAATGAATTATGCATAATTTGACCTATGCTACTATAGTATAAAGACAAGGATATAGAAAAAGCTGATTTGTTTGAGAATGACAAATGCAAAATTTAACCTATGATACTTTTATAGCCAACTTTACCCTCACGAATAGGAGAACAAATATGAAACTTACTACTGCCTTGAATTTTACATACCAGACCATACTTGACAGCTTTATATTAATGAAATTCTGTGACCCATTTCCATGTAAAACAGGCTGGAATCAGGTATGTAGGTTTGGGAAACATGGAACAAAATTCCAATCAGCCAACAGAACTACTCATTAGATTACCCAACTAGCTGGAATAAACTCCCTTTTGCATTTTACTTTATCAGAGGTGGTCTTTGACTCTTAGCACTGGTTGGGTTATCTGCTCAAACCCTAACAGCTATGGCTATCCTTGTAACCAAAGTTTGGTAAATTTTCTTTGGCAATAGATCACAAAAAAAACCCTGGAGCAAACCGTAAGTACCATCTGCCTGAAGCAGCTTCTATAGAAATCTACAAGTTCATGATTGTCCTGTGAAGATCTGATGATGTCATCAGCTAAAGTCACTTGTCTATGGGAAGGCAACAGTTTCCTGACTATTCTGCACAGATGTAAGTTACAACACTTTGGATATGGACTACCTGGAATACCTATCCTAAAAACTTTTTAACAACTTAGAAAGGGGAAGATCTTAGCCTATATTACTGTAATATTTCCCTAATACCCCACTAGTAGCCATAAAAAGGGGTCATCCCCTTTAAGAAGGACCTTAACTAACTGTCATTAGCTGGGGGTATAAAACCCACTCCAAGTGAAGCAGTTATGGAGCGGTGAACTGGTAAACTTGCTGCTGATTTTCTAAGAGAGTTTTATCCTTTTGTTACTCTTTCCTGTCCTTTTACCTTGCCCTATCTCTGACCTTGTCCTAAACCCATCTCTTTCTCTCTCTCTCTCTGTCTCTCTCTTTCTCTCTCTGTCTCTCTCTGTCTCTCTCTCTCTGTCTCTCTCTCTCTCTTGGCCTAGAGGTCTGTCATAAGGCATCTGGCCTGTCTACCCTCCCTGCTTATTAAAACAGACTTAAAGAAACATCTTGTCAGAGTCTTGCCTGCTCTACCTCTGGTAGATCAAAGTCCCTGGATTCTGACACAGGCCTACATAAGGAAAGAAGAAAAAGATTAAATCAACAACTTAAAGGAACACCTTAAATATCTGGAAAACCAACTATAAATGACCCAAACACAAAGAGAAAAAAATAAAAACCATAAAAGAAATCAACAATATAGTAAGAAATAAAACATACAAAGAATCTATGAAATCAGGAGCTGGTTTTTTGAAAGAGTAAACAAGATAGAAAAACCACTGGCAAGTCTCTCAAGTAAAAAAGAGAAAATGTTCAAATAATTTGGATCAGAAATGAACAGGTAGACTCTACAACAGAACCTCCAGAAATTCAGACATCATGAGAACTTATTATGAGCAACTTTACTCTGTTAAGCTATAGAACCTAGAAGAAATGGACAGATTTCTGGAAATAAAATCTCCCAAAACTGAATGATAAGAAAGTAAATAGCTAAACAGGCCGATCACAAATGTAAGATGACACCCAACTATTAAGCCCAAACAAAGGCACTCTCCCAACTTCCTCATTCCTTTAAATCTAACCCTTTGATGTGTAAAAGTCCACCAGGAAATCACTTTACCCTCCCCTACTCTGGTGAATTGGTACCGTTTTAATAAAGGTGAGTCTCACTTGGTGTGTAGGGGGCAAGAAGCAAAATGACCCATGATTATCTCCAAACTGGCTTGATTTATAAATTCTTCGCAGCTACCCTTCTTCAGACCCATTCACTTGGGGTTAGAAATATGATGTGGGGGATTTATTTTTACAACAGGTATGAAAATTGAAATAGTAATCAAGAATCTACTCAAGAATAAAAATCCAGGACCAGATGGATTTACAGGCATGCTTTATAAAACATTCAGAAAAGGATTACTACCATTGATTTGTAGACTCTTCCAAAATATCAAAAAGATGGGAATTCTCCATAATATCTTCTATGAAGCTAACATTATGCTCATTCCCAAAGGTGACAGAGATACTACCAAGAAAGAAAACTACAAACTAATTTAACAGATGAACATTAATGCAAAAATCCTTAATGAAATCTTAGCAATCAGAATACAACAGCACACAAAAATTTATACATCATGATCAAGTGGATCATGACTCACTAGACGCAAATCAATTAACATCATGCAAATGACATGATAATGCACATCAAAAATCCTAAAGAGCCCACAAAAAAGCATCTAGAAAAAAATAAACAAAGGCAGTAAAGTGGACAGCTACAAAGTGAATACACAAAAGGCTTTATACAAACTCCTGTATATATTCCTTTATACAAATTATGACACAGATAAGATAGAGATCAAAGAGTTTATCCCTCTTAAAACAGAGCCCCAAACCATCAAATAACTAGGAATAAACATAATGAGAGAGATAAGACACCTATACCATGAAAACTTCAAACACTTCAGAAAGAGATTGAAGAAGACCTAAGGAAATGGAAAAACATTCTATGCTTATGAAAGAATCAATATTCTTTCATTCTCAAAATGACCATCTTACCTAAACTACTATATAGATTCAATGAAATCCCTATCCAAATTCAGACAATATTCTTCAAGGACTTAGAATAATAAATTTAAAAAGATTTTGTGGAACCATAAAAGACCTAGAATAATCAAACCCAAACGAAGCATCTCAATACCTAACTTGAAGCTCTACTACAAAGTCAAGTGATCAATATAGCATGGTATTGGAACAAAGAGAGACTTTCAGACCAATAAGTCAGAAAAGAAGATCCAGTGACAAAACCCAAAAGTATATGGTCAATGAAGCTTTGACAAAGGAACCAAGAACTTGAAATGGAACAAAAACAGTCTTTTCAACAAATGGTGTTAGATAATAAATTAAAGATTGATCTATATCTCACATTTTACACAAAAGTCAATTCAAAATGGATTAAAGATCTTGAGATTAGACCTGAATCCATAAAGTTTATTGAGGAAAACATATGCAAAACACTACAAGATTTAGACCTCAAAGAAGTCTTTGATGATAGGATGCCAATGACAAGGACTCTAGAATCATATTTGAATGAATGGGACTTCATCAAACTTCTGTATGGCAACAGAAAATTAAAAGACAGTAACTGAGTAAATATTTGTACTCAACGCATCAAGTAAAGAATTGATATTTAGGATATACAAAGTATTTTCCAGGGGGCCGGGCGGTGGCGCTGGAGCTAAGGTGCCTGTGCTAACCTAGGACGGACTGCGGTTCGATCCCCCGGTTCCCCATATGGCCCCCCCGTGCCTGCCAGGAGCGACGACTTCTGAGCGAATAGCCAGGAGTAATCCCTGAGCGTCACCGGGTGTGGGCCCCCCACCCCCGAAAAAAAAAGATCCTAACTTCCGAATGGGGTAGGATGAACAACTTTGGGGCCCGGGAGATAGCATGGAGGTAAGGCGTTTGCCTTTCATGCAAAAGGTCATCGGTTCGAATCCCGGTGCCCCATATGGTCCCCCGTGCCTGCCAGGAGCAATTTCTGAGCATGGAGCCAGGAGTAACCCCTGAGCACTGCCGGGTGTGACCCAAAAACCAAAAAAAAAAAAAAAAAAAA
>PVKC010029965.1:0-14958 GCA_004027635.1 Crocidura indochinensis | reverse complement strand
ACAATAAGTTACCAATACAGTACTCTACCAATTTGTTTCAAAGGCATTATTATATATACACACATTTATTACTTACTTAATTGTGCCTCCTAGTATATATTTAGGCTTATCTAAATTTGTAGCATTTAAAGTATTATAGTATAGTATTATATAGAGTAGTTAGGCTGATCACAATAAAATATCTCCTAATTTTACATACTATATTATTACAAAAATTTTATTTCTCATTATTTCAAATAGGAAATTATACTTAAAGTTTGTGTTTATACATAAGATATGGGTGTGTACCAGGAGCAAACAGTCGCATGAACATTGAGTGGAAATAAAAAATGATTAGACCTAAACACCAAAGCCAAAGTCAACGACAACAGAATCAAGATAGCACATTCTACAAGCTATATTCAAAAGGGACTTGTTACACTAGCAGTTCAGGGTACAAAGGGATGAAATATGGGATGCATGCTGGGGATCAGGGGTGGACAGAGGACAACAATGATGGTGGGAATGGTTTTAATTTTTGTCACTATGTACCTTAAATATAACTGTGAAAGACTAGTTAAAAAAAAATTAAACACTGGAAAACCTAAAGTAAAGCATTGCCCTAAAATGCTGCAGTGTCTCCCCTAATATTAATTACCTGAATCCTTGAGTGAAATCTAATTTTGGAATATTTGTGTATATAGTTTTTGTGTATATGCACTCAATATAATAAAACCTAAGTAACTTGTGAAAATAAAAATAAAAAATAGGGGGCCGGGCGGTGGCGCTGGAGATAAGATGCCTGCCTGCCTGCCTGCCTGCGCTAGCCTAGGACGGACCGCGGTTCAATCCCCCGGTTCCCCATATGGTCCCCCCGTGCCTGCCAGGAGCGACTTCTGAGCGCATAGCCAGGAGTAACCCCTGAGCGTCACTGGGTGTGACCCAAAAAACAAAAAACACAAAAAAATAAATAAATAAAAATTAAAAAAAATAAAAAATAGATGTGGGTATGTATAAGGTTTATACTTCAAGAGACTCAAGGGATATTATAAAACATTTATTATAAAAAGAAAAAGAACTGTAGCCCAATGAATCTAAACATGGACCTTAAGTCCTTCCAAAAGTTAACTCAAAATGAATCAGAATGAAACATAATATATGAAACTATACATGAGAGTCACAGAAGTAAACCTCAATAGCCTCAGATATGGTAATAACTTTTAAAAAGAACAATGCATAGAAATAAGTATAAACAGAACTTCATTAAAATTAAAAACTTCATTATGAATGATAATGTTCTGATAATAAAAATACAAGCTACAGTGTGAGAGAAAATGTGATGTATTGACCACACTCAAAATAAGCAAAGAACTCTTAAAACTCAATAACAAGGAGTTGGGGAGATAGTACAGGAGATATTACTTGCTTTGATGCAGTTGTCTCAAGTCTATCTAGAGTGTTACCTGAGTTCCTTCAGGTACCAGAAGCAACATCCTACCACAGATCCAGTAGAAATTGCTGAGTGCCACCAGACATGACAAAAAATATTAAAAAGAAAAGCACACCACTTCAAGTGTATTTTAAAAACAAGTAACATGCAGAGATTTGATTCATGAGAAGGACGACATTTTCAACAATGAGACCTTTAGTAAATTAGTCTGATCTCTAGTACAGCCCACGTTCCAAGTGCAATCCCTATGACACTGCTTTTGGGATTCCCGTGTCACAACACAACCTGCAATCTCTTCCAGAGCAGAGAAACTAAGCAGGTACATGCATCATAACTAACATGTGTGACTCCAGAACATCAGAACAATTACAACATAGAGTTGGGACAGGGAAGAGAGACAAAAAACTAGATTAAAAAATGGACAATGAAAGTTGAGAAATAATGGCAATTAAGCACATGAATAGATTATCAATATCAGGTTGTCACAGGAGAGATAGTATAGGGCTTAATGTGAGGGGAAAGCATGGAAAGAAAAATAAACCAATGATACCCCACTGTACACCTGCAACAATGACTACAGCAAATGCTGGTAAGGTTTTGAAGCAACTAGGAATGCCATCAGGAATGCAAAATGGTACAGACACACTGGTTTCTTTAAAAACTTATATATACACATTACTTATATTTGTAACATATATAACATATATGTATACACACACACACACACGAAGTGTGAAGGATATAGAGGCTAAATTAATTAATTGCCTTGCACAGGGTCAACTATAGTTCCCCAAGCACTGCCAGAGCCAGGAGTAGTCTCTGAGCACTGATGGGGATCACCAAAAAAACCCCAATACAAAATTAACGTTTTAAACTATATTCTTTTTTTTTTTTTTTTTTTTTTTGGTTTTCGGGTCACACCCGGCAGTGCTCAGGGGTTACTCCTGGCTCCATGCTCAGAAATTGCTCCTGGCAGGCACGGGGGACCATATGAGGCACCGGGATTCGAACCGATGACCTTTGGCATGAAAGGCAAATGCCTTACCTCCATGCTATCTCCCGGGCCCCTAAGCTATATTCTTATCACATGACCCAATAATCACATTCCAAGAAACTTAAGCCTATGTCCATGCACTGTACACTGATTTTTATACATAATTGCAAAAAATGTAGAAGCAATCAAACCTTTAGCAGTGAATGGATAAAAATACAATGGAATATTATTTAGCACTAAAAATAAATGATCTATCAAGCTATGAAAAGAAAGTTTATACACACGCAAATTTGGAAGGAATCTACTGCATGATACCAACAATGTGACATTTTAGAAATGTCAAAGCTTTGGAAACAGTAAAAAGGGCAATGAAAAGGGATAAATAGGAAGAGAACAGAGAAATTTTAGTAGCAAAATACTATGATACATTAAATGATGGATATCATTATAATCTGGCGAAACCTCCAGAATGTACACTACTGAGAGAATAGTATTATGAACTACAGATTCTGGGTAATGATGTGCCAAGTTAAATTCACTGTATTTATCACTGTTGTGGAGGATGTTGATAATGGGGGTGACTATGCATGTGTGGAAAAAATAGCTATGTAGGAAAGTCTCTTATCTTTTCCTCAATTTTGCTGTGAATCAAAAATATTCTTTTAAAATTGAAGGGTGATTTTGGGCTAGAGCAATGGCACAGTGGGTTGCATGTTTGCCTTGCATGTGGCTGACCCAACTTTGATCCCCTGCATCCCAAATGAACCTATACTCAGGAGTAATTTTTGAGCACAGACCCAGGAATAACCCTTGAGCACTGAGGGGGTTGGCCCAATAAATAAATAAATAAAGATTTGTTTGTTTCTATGCCATACAGGCATTTCAAAGATCACTCCTGGTTCTGTGCTCAGGAATTATTCCTCCTGGCATTGCTGCAGGTACTATATGGAATGAACCTGGGACGCTCTAAGCAAGACAAATGTTGACCTACCTGCCAGACTATTTTGCTCTGATCTTAAAAGTGAAGTTGTTGTTTGTTTGCTTAAAAAAAGAGTAAGAGTTAAATCAAATAAAATTAAAATAAAACTAGTTTTCAGCCAAACAAAACACAGTATATAATCCTATCATAAATAACTGAGATTTACTTACCTTCCATACTAGGGTAAGGGAAAGTAATCATCATTAGCACAGGAAGAATCATCACTCCATCTACCATTGTACAACTGTGGAAAGAAAACAGACATACGTAAAACAAAACTTAAAAAAAAAAAGTAACAGCAGGAAGACAAATTAAATTTAGCAAACCATTTTCAAACTGCCATTCAAGACCATTCCCCTAACTCTCTCACATATGTTGCCTTATTTCTGAGTGCATTTAAACACATACACTCTACAAGAATCTAAACAATCATCTTAAAGAAAGAGTTCATTAAATTTATCTTCTACAGGTAGCCACTCTAAGATATCTTTCTCTGATTCTCTTACAAAGAACTGAATAATTCTCGTGAACAATTCTCAATTATGATTAGGCATTAACCAAGAACTTTAGGTTTGAATTCTTCTATTTGATCAGATTCAAAATTGGCAATAAATTAAAAAGTGTGAGACATATAAGTAGTCTATTCTAATATGATATAAAGATTATATAATTGAATTATTAAAGACAAAATTATTACATTTGAGCCTTACTTTATTCCTTCAAAAAAAGATTAGGTGAAGCAACCTAATTCATTATACAGCCTAAAAATAGGGGATAAAAGAAAACTATAACTTCATAACTCATTTCTGACATGGAAATACATATTTACACTAGTCTTAAATTTAACAAAGGATAGCCATAATCAAAACAAGAAAAAATTGTACAAATCTGCAATATATAAAACTATGAACAAAAAAAACATGTGATATCTGACATAATTTCGAATTACTTTTATCACCAAACTATCACAGCAAACACCTCATTTTTTTCAAACTAAGGACTACCCCAAAAAAATTTTTCATGGGCAATATAATTCTAAGAATATGATACACAATTAATTCCACTAATATTTTTTTTAATTTGAACTTTGGTTGTGACTCTGGATTGTAAGAAAGAGATGTAAAGTTCTTTGTGCTAACAATGAAGTGTCTCAGGAGCACATTCTTCTCACCCATGTTCTCAAAATCAAAATTTCGATCGATTTGACTACCTTTTCCCAGTATCTTCCAATTTGATTTTACCAGCAATCTTTTATAATTCAGTCTATACTTTCTCTAAATATAAGGTAAAAAAATCAAAAAAAGTTCTATTTTATTTCCTTAAAAGCATGTGAGTCTTTTACTTTGAATATTTTATAGTAGCTCCTAAAAGTAAGTGTTCACATAGGAATTTTCTCTAGCAAGATCTTATTTGTGACAGACAAATGCTGCACCAGATTCCTTTTTTCTTTTTTTACCCAAGTGTATCTCCTACTATGTTTCATGACTTAGTAGAAGGTTGTGTAAGACTTAATAACCATTTTAATCAGTAGTTATTCCAACCCACTAGTCCTGGTTCAATACAAATTACCTATCAGTCTCTATTAATAGTCATCATGTCTCTTAAACATTGTACACTTAAGGGTCATACAAGACAGCTCACTAATATAGGGAATGCAAGTTCAAACTCTTAATCTTTTAAATAATGTTTTAATAAATAAAATTAGATTTTACTTGATCTGTTTTATTTCCCCACCACAATCAAGAGGTACCTTTCAGAAAGAGTGGAAGGAACATAACATCGATAGGTAGACATGGTTTATTATGTGCATAGCACAAACTATTACTTTGACGGTTACCTTACACTGACTAGTTATAATGGAAATGGACCCTTCCCAAAATCAATGAAAGCATTATAAAGGAATAAGGAAAGTGATACAAACAGCTATTCCTAGTGATATTTTGTTAACTTCTATATTAGAGAAGAGCAATTATTAGTTCACAAATTAAAATTTTCAAATATTCAAAAAAATTATATTACATATATGATATGTATCAACAGTACAAATTGATAGTACAAATATTTAAAAAATTGATAGTGGGTAAGACGCTTGTGTCTCGTACACCGCTAACCAGATTCATTCCCAGAAACATATATGGTTCCCTCAGTAATGCCATGAGTGATCCTTGAATACTTCTTTTTGTGACCCCAAAACAAAAAATGTTTGAACCCACTATATCATAAATAATAAATACATAGAATAAAAGACCATATCATATCATTAATACATTAAATTTTCACTCTTAATCTTTTAAATTCCTATTTATTTCTTTTACACAAAAGTTTAACCAACATAAATACTGAAGATTAAAATCAAAAAACAAACTTTAGGAAACATCACCAAATGCTTCTGGAAACTACTAAAACATCTTGCCTCTGAATACCAGTTCTTCATTCATTGAATATGTTTTTGAGCACCTACCATGTACTATACATTAGAAATGTAAGGGAGTAAAAATATACTATTATGGCCTCTATAAATGATGGCCATAAGATCGCCTATCTTAGTCCATCCCACTGAACAGTGGCATATCTTTCTCCCAGGGACTCATACCAGCCAAGATTCTTCCTTGTTAGATCTTTGTACACATAAGGCTGTTCTTTCTCCTGGGTTCAATATGGTACATTACTATATATTCCTTGCTTAAACCCTCATATGCCCTAATTCATACATACAACATTGTTCATTTGTATTCCTAACACTTCTTATAATTAATAATTATACATTCATATGTATATGTGCTTTTGAACATCTGTCCTCCATACTCAACTGCAAACTTTGTATGGCAAAAATCTACTTTGTTCAATTCACTGCTATTAGAGACAAGTTAGTGCACATTTAATATTTGCTGAATTAGCCTAAATTAGCCAGCTCAATTTGTTTAAATTCTAACTGAGTAGCAGTCTCCTCCTGTCCCTCAACAGACAAGCACTTACAGCAGGTGTCATTTTGTTATAATGTTGATAAGAAAAATAGCATCTCAAGGAGAAAGAATGCAACTCCTCATTGAGAGCACAATCTGTGCGTATGCAAGGTCCTAGGTTCCCTGCTGGCACTCCCCAAAAAACCAAGAGAATCTCAGCTGAGAATAAAACAATGTTATTCAAGAATTTGCTTCTTGTTATATGTCATCCTGCTTAAATTCTAAGTTTCACCAACCTACGATGACATTAAGTGGGGACTTTAATGTACATAGCGGCAAAGGAATGACAGAAATTAAGACATTTGTCATCTCTGTAACTTTAATCTCTAGAATTTCAAACAATGATAAGAATGAGCAGTTAACAAGCTTTGAACTTCATAATTAAGAATCCTTTCACTATTAAAAAAAAATCTAAAAGACAATCACCACTGGCATTTTTCTCCTGTCACATAGTCAACAAATATGCATGCCTCAAAATACCTTTTAACAGACTATTACTGTGCAAGCTAAATTAAAATATTAATTTAGATTCGTAAGTAGGAAAAATGAGATATAAATTCACTCCCCAAATATATCTACTATTGCTTGCCAAATTTCTCTCTGAGAAAAGAAATGTCATTTACTGGCTGTCACACTATTCATTGTCTAGAGCAATTTTTCTCAAATGGGGGGGGTCCGTGGGCTACCAAGATATTCCAATGACATAAAGTAGTCCACAAAGCATAAGAAGAGGGGACCAACCCATAGGACAAAGATATCATATAAAAAAACATGGTTGAAGGAGACCACGGGAGGAAAAGGTTGAGAAAAACTGGTTAAAAAAGCTTCTATTGATCAGTTAATTCAACTATTATGACTGGCATTCCCCTTTCTTTGGTGAGGTTTTACAAGTGCTTTTCATAGGTTTTAGATATTCACGTAATTTCTCCAAGCCTGTGATGAAATTAGCCAGCAGATGAGGAACAGATGCAGAGCTGTTGAAAGATCTCTCATGTAAGTAAATCCTGAGCACAGTTAAGTGTGGCCCAATAAGCCACGCCTCTTTTTCAGGCTTTTTTTTATTTTTTAAAAATTATTGATGACGCTAAGGAGTCTGTTATACTGATCAGTATTTACTAAAAATTGACATAGTAAATTTCTTAAATATTTGTTTTTAATTTTAATATAAATTTTTAGAAATAATATAAAACCATGTTTTCCAAAAAACTGCAATAAGTAAAAGTAGTACTCTTTTGTTTTGTTTGGGTTTGAGTTTGGAGTCATACCCAGCAGTGCACAGGATACCTAATTTGGTGCTGAGGGTCAAACTTGGATCAGCTGCATGCAAAGCAAGCACCACTGTACTATCTCTCTAGTACAACTACATACTATCTCTCTTTGCCTTTTATTTTTTTAAATGGTTTTTGGGTCATAACCGCCAGCACTCAGGGGTTACTCCTGGCTCTATGCTCAGAAATCGCTCCTGGCAGGCCTGTGGGACAATACTGGGATGCCGGGATTCAAACCACCATCCTTCTGCGTCTAAGGCAAACACCTTACCAATGTGCTATCTCTCAGGCCCACCTTTTTTTTTTTTTTTTTAATATAAATCTGTTTGGCTTGGAAGAAGGCAATATGATACTGTACTCAGTATATATGCATGTTGTACTAGTTGAAACATACTTAGAAAATCCAGCCTTACACATTGAAAGAAGGACCTTGTGGAATACCTGTATATGTGCTAGAAATCACAGAGGATCTTGTACTTCACAGCAGAAAATCAATGCCTTTCTCTTTCAACTCTCTTCCTTCTACCACACCAAACACAAGATGGTACCAGATATTTTAGGTGGATCATTTTTACCTGATGCCTAACAAATATATTACTTTTCCCAGGTTGCTAACACTGAGAAGTTAGTAAGTCTACAGTTAAGGAATAAAGCATTAGGATTCATATTTAATGTACAAATTAATTTGAAAGAATGTTTTATTTTACATACGATTTTTTAAGACTATAGAGCTATGATATGAAGGTAACTAACTACTTTAGGTTCAACAAAATGTTTATGAAATATGCTATGGTCAAGTCCCAACTAACCATCAAAGACCTCTGAGGATTACAGAATATTAAGTAAAGCTTCAGAGCACTTATTTTTGCCTCGAGTATACACTACCTCCTTACTTTTTGTTTGCTCTCTGGCAACTTAAACTTCAGACTAGAGAAAAATAACTGTTCCAAATACGAACAGACAGCTCACCTTTTAACTACAGTACCCTGTTTAAATCACTGCCATTTCTTACAATGTCCAAGTCCGAACCTTCTGGGAAAACATTCACATGATATTTGACTAAAAAACAGACATAGCACCAGGGCAGACTGGAATCGCTTTCAAATCCCATGATACTTTTCAAACTCCATTTATAGATCAAACTGATATTCAGTGAAGTAGCTAGCTTTTAGCTCAATTCCTAACATGTGTGGGCTTGAGACCAAGTTTGGCACTTCTTTTGCTCATCATAAGTTTTACAGCTGGATAAAGTCATAGATATACTACAATACATTATGCCCGGATAAAAAAAATCCAAGGCATTTTGATATTAGCTTTGCATTTCAAGTCAAGCTATCTAATAGTCAGGAATAATTTTTGAGGAAAAAGCCAGGAGAAACCCCTGGGTGTAGCTGCGTGTGACACAAAAGCAAAACAAACAAACAAAAAAACATGCTAAACAATCTAGGTGATAATCTGTTATAAGAACACAGGATAGTTCTAAATTTCTATTTTATTAAAGTATATAATCAGTTTATCATGTTTATCATATATTTATCAGTTTATCATATATTATCATGGATAACCAGTTATCCATGATACAAAGGGTGAAGTTTCGGAAAGTTGCAGATGAATATTTCTACAAAATATACATTTGTCTGGTCTGATGCTAAGTCCCTTTTATTTATTCAACAACATAATTTAGTGTCCAGAACACTACTCACTCAACAGGCACTTGTTTGAGACTATTATTTCAACTCCTAAGAACCTCCAAATTATCAAGACTCTAGAATGACAGGTTATAGGTCCACTTATCCCTATTTTAAATGACCTTTACATCTACCACTTTAATTTACTTTGTTAACATTGGTGAGGGTTATCATTACAGTTTATTCTACAACTTACAACAAAAATAAAAAATAAAAGAATGCCCCTTAACATCAAAGGTGAGAGAAACAAAAAACAAGGGGAAAATAATTCTGCTTTTTTCTCAGTTAGCTTCAATGTTACATTGACATCACCCTAATAGTAGTGGTAAGTACTAATCGACCAGTTAAGGTTAAGGATCAGATGCAGTTTCTCATTCAATTTCACTCTGAAATAAATAAATGATTGTACTACTATTTTAAAGATAAGAAAATGGGTGCATGAAGCAACTTGTTCAAAGACCCAGGAAAAAAACATTTGCCCGGAGTCCACTTTTCCAATTTCATTAAATTAGCCGCCCCTGTTGTAACAATATGCAATCTGCATTTGTCATCCTTTACATTTCTCTAGGTCTCTATACATTCTAAACAATCATGAAATTATTCTTAAAGAACAACCTTCAGTCACAGGTATTTGGGCAACCTTTCAATCATACCCTTATATCTCAAACATCAAAATCAAAGTGCAAACATTCTGTAAACTGATTACCTCTCTACCCTAAAGCACAGAAAGAAAAAAAAAAAACACCTTGATATAAAGGAAATAAGCATCCTTACCAGCATATCAAGTGGTTTCTATTTACCATCTCCCCATCCCTCTACTTTCTTTCTTTTAAAACTCACATCTCAGTATAAAAATAGAAAGTTCTGTAAGTCAACCACATTTTGGGACATATTAGAACTAGAAGTAAAAGAAAAATAATTCTAGACATACAATACAACCTCCATATGAAACCAAATGGAACAAAAAAAATTATCATTTGACAATAGTAATGTCTCTCCTCTGTGTATTACATTACCTGCCTGACCTTAGAGAGAGGCAAAGAGACAGTTATATAAAGACAAAATAAGCCTGAAGGATAGGAACAGTGGTAGGGCATTTGCCTTGCACGTGCCTGACCCAGGATGGACCTCACTTTGGTCCCGATCCCTGGCATTCCATATAATCCCCCAAACCAAGAGCGATTTCTGAGTGCATAGCCAGGAGTAACCCCTGAGCATCACCAGGTGTGGCCCAAAAACCAAATAAATAAATAAATAGACAAAGACAACGTTGCTAGTGCAGACTGAATGGTGGGGGAGAAGAAAAAGGAGGAGCAGGAGGAAGAGGCAAATAGGAGAAGGAGAAAGAGGAGGAAAGCGGCAGCTAAACCAAAGCCATTATAATGTATAAGTTAAGTTAGGGTCTTTTCTCTAATTCACGAATGACCTGTGAAATATTTTTAACACCACATTCAGTCTGCACTAGCAACGTATAAGTTGCCAGGGCTTAGTTTTATATAGACTTTACTGCTGCTGGAAGGTTCCTGGTGGGGTGTCACTTTCAGAATATTAGCATGTAATTTAATCTTTCATGATAGATGAATACAAATAGCTTCTTGGACAAGTCCCACAGAACTGAAACCCAGGCCCTGGATCCACTCATCTTGTAGTCAGAGGAAATAATTACAGATTATTTCAACAAAGTGTTCCCACTACCAACAATCCAGCTGTGACAGATGCACCCAGGCAGGAGAAGGTGTGAAAAAGGAGAGGAGGAAAACAGTAACATTTGCATAATGATGGGGATAAAAGGTGTGGAGAGAAAACTTTATTGAAGAAAATTTAGGTGAAAGATTTAAGTGAGACTACACTATAATAAAAGAATCTCTGGTAAATTTATTTTAATTTGACCTATCATGGAGTTTTTTGCTACACTATCAGAAACACAACAATAAAAATAATAAACTAGCTTTTGCCATTCCAATATTTTGATCAATCCCTGCCCCCACCACAAGCTTTAAATACCTCAAGACTAGTTTTATTTCAATACACCTGACTACATGGACTGTCCCTCCTTTCTCACTTGGCTCCCCTGCTTTATTCAGTAAATAGAACCCACCCATCATTTCCAAGCTTTTTTGTTACATTTTCCCTGGGAGCTGAGGGGCTCACTCTTCCCCTTCCATTTTACAGACAATGCTTGATACAATTGTCTTACCTTTTCATTGGGAGAGCTATGCTTCCAAACACTTGTAGAAAGGTATCTTGCAATTTATTTTAAAAAGTCATACTTCCGGGACCAGAGCAATAGCACATCAGTAAGACATTTGCCTTGCGTGGCCAACATAGTACGGATTTAGGTTCGAATTCCAGCATCCCATATTGCCCCCTGAGCCTGCCAGGAGCGTCTTCTGAGCACAGAGGCCAGGAGTAACTCCTGAGCATCACTGGCTGTGACCCAAACCACCCCCGTACCCCCCAAAAGTCATACTTCCTTTCCCAAAGCCTTCTACTAGATGGTGTCTCATTTTCAACTTTGGCCTACTAGCAGGGAATGGTCATTCTATATTTCCTCCTTAATACATGCTTCTGTTTCAGGTACCTACCATCTAACTCAATTGTCATAGATGTAAGGCTGATACTACTGTTTAAGTATAACGGAGACTGGTGTGGAAAATACATACATACATATCATATATAAATATACAAATAAATGAAGCAGGTAAAATTCTCTTTCTCCTTTTAAGAACGTATTTCTGGTGCAGGAGTGACAGCACAGCAGATAGGGCGTTTGCCTTGCATGCAGCTAGCTGTCCCAGGTTCAAGCCCTGGCATCCCAGACAATCTCCCGAGTCTGCCAGGAGTAATTTCTGAGCGCAGAGTTAGGAGTAACCCCTGAACACTGCTAGAAGTTCCCCCAAAAGACAACAACAACAACAACAGATATATTTCTGTGGAAGTGAGAAAAAAAAAAAACACCCTTTCTTTATATGCCAACCTATAAGACTCTTACTCCTCAACCACCCACACCCAAATCCATCCCAGCGGCAGATCTTCACATCCTCACCCTGCATTGCATCACCCAGCTTTCTCTCCTTCAGAGCATGCAACAAAATATGCAAAGTATCTTACTTTATTGATATTTTTTTCATAGCCACTCAGCCCACCCTTCTTCTTCCAATGAAACAGACACAGCATCAGATTTAGGATCTGCACAATGCCTGGCTCATACTGAATCCAAAGAAGCGATGAAAACTTCTCTCATCTGAACTTCTTAGCCTATGCTACACTAAGATCTAGGTAGAGAGATCCAATAGAGGTTTAAGGAGTTTATATATCCTAGAAATAATATGACTGGAGGGGGATGCAAGGAACAACAGGCGGAGAGTGTTCCCTGTACTCAATTTAATATAGTTGGAACCAGGTACTTGAGATCAATTAAAAATGTATCATTTGTAACTTGAATTTCAGTTTTCAGAGGTGTCATCCAAGAGAAGCAGCCAAACAAAAAGATGAGTGGCAGACTCTGGGTATACCAGACAACTCCCTGGTGGACAATATCCCATTTGGAAAGGACCGTGTGCATCTCCAGTTGCAGACACCAGCTGATCTGCGCACAGACATCCCCAGTGACCTCTGAGATCCTTTCTGTAGCTTGAAAATGTGGCTCTGACAAGTTAGAAATTGACGTATTCTCTCCGCCACCCCCACCCCAAGTCTTCTAGCAGCTACTGATGCTATTTGGAAAGCCATGCTTCCCTGCCTATTAATAACCTCCAGAAAGAAGCGGGAGGAAGTGTCAAGAGAAAAACAGATCTGGCTGATGGAAGCCAAAGATTCAATAAGAGGTTATAATTAACAATTAATATATGTGAAGGAAAGGAATATTGTAACATCTTTATCATACATTATCTACTCGGGAGACTTAAAACACAATTTTTAACCAATGAATTCAAGGACTGTTGAATCAAGTACCTGATCTTTACAGAAAGGAACTCTTTCAAGACCTCATTTCTGTTGAAATAAACCAGCACCAACTACTAACAGTAGCTGCCCATCAATGATTTCAGGGAATTGCGCCTTTAAGACTGCTATCACTAAAGCTTTAAGGTTGCTCAAGCTATTATGCTTCTCAAGGTGACAGCTTCAAAAGCTAGGACCAAATCATTCTTCTCTAAAATAATGGAATAACTAATCAACATAACTCTTTAAATTTTTTTTTCTTTAGTGATCCTCCTTTACCCTCCCTGACTAGAACGCAATTAATGGAATTCTCTCACAACTTAGCTTGAAATAAGCTTTTACCCGTAGAGCAGCTAAAGCAGAATCGGATAATTGTGGTATGACTCAACAAATGCACAGCTGTTCATTTAAATATATCCATCAAAAGTATAAATATGATCATGAGAAAGAAAATGAGCTGTGTACACAGGTTCAATGCACAAGCTGAAGGGGCTAGCGCTTAAGTGAAAACCACAACAGAAAACAAAGAGAAGGGGAGAAGAAACAGGAAAAAGTTCCGCACAAAGCCAGAAGCCCCAAGTCACACTCATCCCCAAAACACTCAGTATGCTAAATAAGAAAACAGGCAAGTTAAAGAAAAAAATAGGAGAATAAAAAAAGAAGAAGAAAGAAAAAGATGATGCTCCCTAGACATGGAGGCAGAAAGCCAAGTGATCAAAATAATGAACCTGGCCTGGCATTAAAAATAAAGCAAAACTGACACCCTGAGGTAAAGAAAAAAATGAGAGGAACAAAACTGTCACCTTAGTCTTCTCTCCACAGCATTCAGGCTATGATTACAAAATTACAAAAATAGGGGAATTCTGCTAGCACTCAATCTCAGGGAAAAAACTAGAAAATACCACTTCATACCAGGCAAACCCATTTGGAGTTTCCCCAAAGACAAGCGCTCAATTTGAATGAATAAATAAAAAGGGGAACAGAGAAGAAATAAACAAAGTAAAAAAAATTATATGAAAATAATCCAGGAGCACAGACTAGAGAGAACCCATGTCAGTACTCCTTCCATTCTGCTCAGAAACCATGAGAACAGGAGAAGCAGACATCAGATAAGGGCCTCTCTTCTTAATATAATTCATAATTTTAGCCGAAAAAAAAAATTCATCATGATGACAACTTTCAAGCTCTTCACATACCATCGAAAATTAAATTCTTCCCCAATTTTCTCTTCAGAATGAGCATAAGCATAAGCTCAATTCATTCTGCAGAGAACCATTTCTGCTCTCGACATTGACAGGCAAACTTCTCATAGTTTTTAAAGCAACAACTGCTTCAACTATCACCACCTCCCTCAGCCCCATAGTCCTGTCTCTGTTGCCTTGGTCCATCAGCTGAAAAACTTCCTAGAATCATCTCCACAACTCCCCCACATCCTCCCTCCCCTCTAAACTGAATTTAGACAGTACACCGAACTCAGTTCAGATGATTATGTGATTCTATCATCATCCTAAAATGTCCAATTCTACAAACCTTAGTCTTTAGATTTTCAGGGGAATGGTCTTAAAACCTCACCCTCAGAAACTTCCAGTAGATTGACTTGAGATGAAGCCTCAGGACCCACACTCAGGCCCAGGCAACTTCAGTAGATGCAAAGAAAGCTAACACACACACACACACACACACACACACACACAC
>PVKC010029964.1:0-14949 GCA_004027635.1 Crocidura indochinensis | reverse complement strand
TTCCCAGTACCCCAGCTGAAGTGATGCTTGAGTCATCTCTGGGCATTTACAGGTGTGTTTCTCTCCCAAAATAGACAGCTGCCCTTATTGGTCCTTAGTACTTACCGGGAGGAAAATACAATATTCCAAATAAAAACAGGACTTAGTAAAAGACAATTAAAAACTTAAAATCTTGAAGGAAGACTAAGCTTCAGAAGTTCTCAAAGCCAGATAACACTGGTTTACAACCCATTAGAATGAACTGAATGAAAACAAATCATCACCAAAAGCAGTTATTATTGTAGAATCTTCATTTTTGAACATTATCTCCTGTCACAAATATTGATCCTGCATTGCTACTCAAAAATAATGTTGCTTCCAGATTCTAATTTCTAAGATAGGCTAGCTGCAAATTCTTGTCGTGATTGATAGGAGAGAGGAGGGTGATTCAGTTCTTTGCAGAGGTTTTAATGACTCATCTGGTGATCAAGACTGGAGCTGGCAATATTTAGTATTAGTCCTTTTAAGCTCACTTAGAAATTTTGTATAGGGATATTCAATTGCTATTGCAATCCTAAGAGCACTCATAGAGGAAAAAAAATCAAGTCAGTAAATCCTATTAACCTGAACAGATAAGGAATTTCAAACAAAAAGAGATAATCTAAACTTAGCTGTATATTTATATATAAGACTATTACTTTCTTCTATAAATTTAGCTTTTACCCCAATCTTCAGAAAATCAGAACTTCTAATTATAATTGGTAATTTCTCTTTATTTTCAAAGTAAAGTAAGATTTCTTCATATTGTAAGTATCCTTATTGGATTAAAATGTAAATGTGAAAATATTATTTCTACTCAGACTTAACCATATTTTTTGGAGGAGAGTGGAAGTTTAGAATGTACCAGGAAGTTCTCAGTGCTAAATCCTGACACAGCTCTGGAGTGAATTCTGGAGGTAGTTGGGGGATCATGTGTGGTACTGGGTATCAACAAGGATTGATTACTTTCAAGACAAGTACTTTACCTTCTGTCCTACATCTATCAGTTCATATACCTAAATTTTAGGAATATATGTAACATTTCATTCTTAAAGTGTGATTAGTAGCACATCCTCACTGGGTATGTTAGGGTAGCTTACCACTGGAAATTTGTTAGAATTGCTTACTTAGGTTTAAAGATCATAAATTCAGCAGTTGGATTCAAAAACCAGTAGTCCTCTTTATGATTGTGAGGCATATTAAAGTTTGAAACATCACAACATAATTATCTTCTTGACAGAAATAAAGATTGAAAAGGGAATGGGCCCTTATTGGTACAATATAATTGTTACAAATTATCCAAACAGCAATGGTTCAATTTAACCAGGTTCTTTATCTGTGTTATCAACTAACTACATGCCATTGCTCTAACTATACGAATTGTATGTTATGTTTGAAAAAACTGGAAAGAGAAGAGGATGAGTATTGAATTATAAAGCATGTATTTGAGGACAAAAACATATGAGATCTTGGATTCACGTCTTATCCTAAGTAGCCTGATTTGATTTGTTTTATATTGAGATCCACCTTTTATGAAATAACCCACAAAAAATTAGAGCCTAAAACATCATCTTAGATTTCTGATTTCATTTAGGTAGGCCTGTCAATGTCTTCTCTAAGATCTAACTACTGAGTAAAATAGAAAGGGAAAAAATTTTCATATTTGCATTTTTTTTCATTTTCAATAAGTATGTCTACTCATCCCAGGTACTTTAAAATTATTTTCTATTAAAGTTTTTAACAGATAACTCTTAATTTAAAAAACTTAGTTGCACTTTTTGTAGTGCACACCTATTATTTGTATCTTTCTAGCACTTTATTTCCCTTCTTCGTCATTTCTTCCTGGGGTTGATAAAAATGGTTTTCCAAGCTCCTCTTTTATTCACGTGGGTAGACATATATAGCACAAGGCTATTCAGAGTCCTTCAGAAGAAGCAAATTATAGAGGTGAATGACACAGGAATATATTCTAATCTTTGAGATGTTAAACTGGAGCATAATAAGCCTGTTGTTATGTTTCTTACTACATATAGTTTTATGTGGTCATAATTATTAGACCTTAATGTGCAAATGCTCATGATAGTTTGTTTTTAGAGCCCTTTTTTAGAGCCCTTTTTCATTGACTAATAATCTAGTTTTTTACCATATGCAACTGAAAGTGTTCTAACTTATATGCATATTAAGAATGACTTAAAATATTTAAACGGTCAAGCATATCACCCAAAGTTCATACTTAGTAATAGGAAAGGACAAAACACCTAGGCATTAATATTTAAGGTCCATTGAATTTTCTACAATATCACAGTTAGTTGTTATTTTTAAAATCATTGTACTGTGAATATATTTTCAAATCACATATAACAAAAATATAAACCACAGGGAAAAATAATGGTAAACTGAATTTCATTAAAATTTAGGTTTCTTCCAGTGGGAAAATACAGAAGAGTAGGTCTTGATGTATTGGATGACAATCTGGTTGCAAAGTCCCAGGATACTTATTGTCCCTGAGCACCACCAGAGGTCACCCCTGAGCACAGAGTTAGTAATAGTGCCTGAATACTACCAGGTGTGGTTCAAACTCCACCTCTTCCAAATTAAGAACATCTATTATTCAAAAAAATGTAAAAACAGTTCATAAAGCAAAAAAGTCACAGACTAGAAAAAGATTTTCCATGTCTAAATTGTGTGTACAATTATTATGTATATACAATATGTTATATTGCAATAACAATATATGTATAGATTTACATATCTGTTCCTATAATGTATATATTCAAATATTTATATGAATTCATAAAAATAAATATATACCAAAATGTACAACTTACTTGTATTTTGAGATTTGGGGCCATATTTATCGGTGCTCAGGATTTACTCCTAACTCCCTGCTTGGTTATGATATGGGACCTTTTGCAGTATTGTGGATTAAACTAGGACTGGATGTGTACAAGACAAGTGCCTTAACCTCTATACTATCTTTACAATACACAAAAAATACAGTTAAAAGAAAATGGTGATGGTGGACCAGAACAATAGAACAGGGGGTAGGGCAACTTCCTTGCATGCATCTGACATGTATTTGAACCCTGGCTTCCCATAAGATATGCTGAGCCCCTACAGGAGTGATCACTGAGGACCAAGTCAGGAGTTAGCCCTAAGCACTGCTGGATGAGCAACCTCACGAAATTAGAAAAATAAATAAAAGAAAATAGTTAAAAAATTTAGGTAGATTTTATTAAGAAGTTTCAAAATGATCAGAAGAATGCTAAAAGCTACTCTACATCATTATTCACTAGAGAAATGAAATTTTAAACTATATTAATATACTGCCATACAGGCAATGAAAATATTTTTTAATTTTTAAAACGTTGATATAAAATATTAAAGAGAAACCGGATCTCTGCCACAATGTTGATAAAAAGGAAAATTAATATTAATTTGAAAAATCACTTAATGGCAACTATTAAATTTAAATTATATCTACCTTATGAGTCTGAAATACTAAGTTCAGCTATGTCTACAAAAAAGAATGAGTACATACATCATAAAAATCACAAAAAACTTCATAATAACCTAAAAATATAATCAAATACCCATTAAATGATCAACATAACATCTTAAAATTAACAAAATCAAAATATATGGGCCAGAGAGGCAGCATGCAGGTAGGGCATTTGCCTTGCATGTAGAAGGACGGTGGTTCAAATCCCGGCATTCCATATGGTCCCCTGAGCCTCCCATGAGTGATTTCTGAGCATAGAGTCAGGAGTAACCCCTGAGCTCTGCAGGTGTGACCCAAAAATCAAAACAAAAACAAACAAAAGAAAGAATAAAGCTTCCTTTTAATATATATATTAAAAGGAAGCTTTATTCTTTCTTTTGTTTGTTTTAATATATATATTAAAAGGAAGTTTTATTCTTTCTTACCTCACTATATATATATATATATATATATATATATATATATATCACATTGGTCTAAGTAAGTAGTGATGAACTGAGTGCAGAGATATGTAAACTTTCATTAAATTCTGTTCGCTGTAGTGGAGTACAGTGGGTAGAGTGTCTTACATGACAGCGATGGAATTTGATTCCTGGCATCCCATATGATCCCTTGAACACTGCCAGATTGATTCCTGAGTGCATAGCCATAAATTATCCCTGAGCATCACTGGGTATGGCCCCAAAAACAAAAACAAAAAAATTATTAACTTAAGATTTATTTAGTTTCTTATGTGTTCCATATAACTCATTTATTAAAAAAAAGAAACAAATAAAGAAAATGCTACAAACATCCCAATTCAATTTTTCATCATTTTAAAAGCTATTTTTGGTTAGCCAAAAAAAAAAAAAGTATAGGAATCAAAAAGGAATAGAATAAGTTCAGTTAAATGGGAGAGTATGACATTAATTGTGTCATTCCAATTTCTGCTTAGATAAGCAATGCAGAAGAATCAATATTTAAATATTTCTTCACATATGGAATCACAGAACCAAAAACAGAAGTAATTTACCCATTGTTAAATCACCTTTCTTAATCCATGCTGAAATTATATGCTTCTTGAAAATAGAAGAAAATTAAACATTTTTCCATTCAGCATCACCACTTGTCTGTAAACATTCTGGTAAACTCTGTTTTGGAAGCAGTTATTAAATTACTATTTAATTTTATAAATATATCAATACTCTTTCAAAAGCATCCTCTGATAATTATACTTTCTCCACATTTTCAGATTATCTTGGGACATGCCATAAATGGATAATATGAATAAAATAGCATATACAGCAGCTGTATTATCTCTAGCTAATCATTAAAGTATAATAAACATGACAAAGAGCATGTCTAGGCAAATATATACACTCACAAGTATTATACAATCTTTTTCTAACCCTCCTGCATGTTGACCTTATCAACCCAATTAGTGAGTTATCCATTTCGAAGGCAAAGTTAAAGGCAGTAAACATATCATTAAGAAAACTGGGCAGAGGTTTGCTTCCTGCAGAGCTGTTCTTACAATTAAATATATGATTTCTTTTGTCAATTTGTTTTGAGACGCAAGAACTACTACTTGAATAATCTTAATGTTTCTTCCATTGTCAGACTCTGATATAGTACTATTGAATATGACATTCTGGAATTGGAAGAGACATTATATAATTTGTAATGAGCTCATAATATTTATTAATAAGTGGCCTTATAATAGTTTATTCTTCCTCATTTCAAGGATGAGAAAACTGAGCCAGAGAGTAGTACTTACTTGTCTGAATCAGATATTTGAGGTATATTTAAGTTTCCTTATCAATGAAACTTAGTGTCACATTGTAAATTCTAATTTCTAAATAGAAAAGTAGATATTTTACTATAAATCTTTTAAAGTTCAGCTGTTATTTAGATTATATTAGTTCGTATTTCACATAAAATGTTTTAGTAGATAACTTCATATCTCTTCAAAGTATACTTTATGGCAACAAATACAACAAATCCAAATATCATTCCACTCCAATCTATTGGATCACTTGTTTCTCCCTGCCTGATCTATTGTTTTTTCTATTATTATGGTCAAAGTGAATTACAAATCCTTCACAGTAGTATTTAAGTAATATTAGAAATATTATAGTAATAATATTAGTAACAATGAATGAGAGGCATTCCCATCATCAGTGTTGTCCTCCCTCCATCCCTGTTCCCAGCTTGCATCTCACATCTCCCTTCTTAACCCCCTCTAATGCTATTGCACTATTTCCCACTTGTACAGATTGTTGTAGATTGGGGTATCAATTATGTTGTCTTTGACTTTGGATTTGGTATTCAAGTCTGATCATCTTTCATTTCCACAAAAAGAACTTAGGATTCTTGGTACCATCTATTTTTCCCCTTCAAATTATGAAGCTGATCAAGGTGATTCCAGTAACGTGGTTCTGTTGGACATATTTTAAAAAAGATATGGGAGAAGAAAAGAGAAAAGGGCAAGCAAAAAAGAGAAAAACTAGGATGAATCCATCTAGGAGTTATAAGTAGCCATTTAAAAGAAGAAAGGGAATAAAGGAAGAAAAGGGTAACAAAACAGAACAAAATGAAACAAAACAAAACAAAAAAAGAAACAAAAAACAAAAAAAAAAACAAAAAAATAAAGGAGTCACAACAAAAGTACAAAATGAATAAAAAAAGAATAAACCAAAACCCAAAACCATCAGCTACGAAGAAACAAACAAACAATAACAACAACAACAAAACAAAACCAGACCAGCAACTTCTTTAAAAAGGGTTGTGTTTCTTATCAAACAGTATAAATACTGTCTATTCAGAAGACAAACTACATGGAAACAGTCAGGTTTCACATGTTTGTTTTCATTTGGTTTTTCTGCTCAAAGGACAGTATTTTGGTGCGGAAGGTGCACCTGGTGATGCTTAGGACTTACTTCTCACTCTGCTCTCAGTTATCACTGCAAGCAGGGCTTAGTGAACCATATGAATGGTGATATTGAATTCAGGTAGGTAACAAGCAGGTGATATTGAATTCAGGTAGGTAACATGCAAGGCTAATATGTCCTGCCCACTGTTCTATTACTCTAGCCTCTAAAGGAAAGCTTCTAAATATAAGTAATAGAGAACAATGAATCCTCAGTTTCTTGATTGAGGTAAAAATTATTATAGTCGTCAATCTCACATTCGTGTACTTTCATACATTTTCTAAACCAGTCTTTGAATTGACGATAATTCACTTTCAAAAGCAAAGGCTTTACCTTCCAGTACACTTCTCATTGCCTATCTTAATTGAATTTCCTTGAAATAGATTCTAATACTATGTGAACGTCATTTATGAGGGAATACTTCCAGGAAACCAAAGAACAGGAACAGGAAAAAGAAGGTGGTCAAGCAAGACTGCAAGGCAAAGGCCTATTCCCAGAGGTAAGGTTAATCCACCATACCCAGGATCCTCTCTGAAGTCAGCACTACTGAGAATATGTTTTGCAGAGACCTGCATTCTGAACCATGAATTTGTTGCATGGTAAATCACTAAGACCAATATTTTAGCAGATATTTTTTTCACCGAACTTTTTCTTTCTCCTTCTGTTTTTCCTTCCTTCTGTCCTACATTCCTTCATTTTTCCTTCCTTCCTTATTTCCTTCCTTCTTTCCTTCTTTCTTTCCTTTGTTCTTTACTTCCTTCCTTCCTTTCCTTTCTATTTTCTTTGTCTTCTTTCTATCTTTTTCTTTCTTTCTTTCTTTCTTTCTTTCTTTCTTTATTTATTTATTTCTTCCTTTCATTCAATCATTCTTTTTTCTTCCTGAAATAATTTGAGCAAGAAGAGAAAGGAAATAATGGGTTTTTTTTTTATCTATCCATGGCAGAGACAGTTCAGGGTTATGGCTGGGGTAGCTCCTGAGCACCTCTGAGTCACAACTCAAGTCCATCACAAACTGTCACCATTAATTCTGCAAAATGGGAAGCAAAGAGGTAGACTGACAAAAGATTGTTTCTACTTTTCTGCTTGACCTATTTCAGCCTCCAGTGCTCAGAGAAATACCTGGTCTGGATCAGGTCATTCCTAACATCTGCAAAGGAATGTGGGTTTCTTTCCATCACAGTAAAGAATTTCAGGAGGAGGCAAAACAGTAAAGCAAAATCTATTTTTAATTGTAATGTACTGAAAAGATGCAAGAGGAGAGAAAGAAGGGAAATACATTCAAAGAGAACACAGGCAACGAATAAATAGAGACCAGTAAGCAAGATACATGTTCAAAGGAGAATACAGGCTTGAAAAGCAAATCCACTGAACATTGTTTTATGGAAAGCATGTGTCCTTTAATGTTCCGCCACAAGTTCTCCTTTCTACTGACTGGTAAAAATTTTGCGGAATAGATAATTTGCATAGCCAATTACATCAGTGATCACACTTCAAAGTTAGCTTGAGTAGAACAGGAAAATAAGTTATCTATATCTCACATCTATATCCCATTATTATCTATCCCATACATAAAAACTTTGCTTTGAGCAGAGAAAAAAAATTCCCAAGTACAATAGACCTGGGAGAGAAAATGTGGGGGAGAGCTAACAGCCCGAGCAGAGTTTGTCCAGCAGGAGATACAAGTAATAAATGTTTTCTGGAACTCAGACAACATCTATAATATAAAAGACAGGACTTTAACATGATACAGAGGATCCTAACACTGATAGGTGAAGCGCCTAGAAAGTAGATATTTTAGCTCAGAGCAATGCTTTATGTTTATTTTTAGTAGCTTAAAAATATTTTAATCTACAGATTACTTTAGTTAAAACTAAATAAACTTTAAATTAGTTAACTAAATTAACTTTAGTTAACAAAAGAAGCTGCTTTATGCTTCAGTACGTTACTTCTAAAAAATTTTATTGAGATTCTATAGTTTATGGTAATAATGGTTTTTCATGTACAAAATTCTAATACCAAGTTCATCACCAGTTTACCCCTACTTTTTCTCAAAGACCCCATACTCCTAACTTCCAGTGCTTCCACAATCTAATTTTGTGACATAGTTCTCCCATTATGTTGCATTTGAACTTTTGTTGCTCCCTTGCTGTGAGTGTATTTTTTAGTACCACATATGAGAAAGATCATTATATATTTATTCCTTTACTTCTACTTTGAATTTATACTGCAAAATACCCTCTATTTCCACACTTGTTGCTGCAAATTGAAAATTTTGAGCTTTTTTGGATCAGTATAGCATTCTATCACTCATACACCACAAATTCCTGATCACTCATCTATAATTGAACTTTTGGGTTATTTCCATATCTTGGCTATTGTCTAGGTGTGGTAATAAACATAGGTATGTGAATAAATCTTTTTAAATTAATGTTTTGTGCTTTGGGGATAGAGAATTGCTTTTCAATATCTTACCTACAAAAGAATGAGTAACTGAAAAATATTTTAAAAGACAGTTTAATGACCTAGATAACTATTGGTACTATAATAAAATACACAATAACATCAATTTACAATATACCAAATATAAAATTACCTATTCCTCAAAAATGTATCCCAAAACTTGGGATAACAAATTTAAAAAATGTTAAATGAACAAGTACTCCAATTGCTAGTATTATGACTACAATATAAAATGTTAATATATTAGTTACAAACTTTTTGACATAAAAACACCTTTTTATTGATCTGAGTGTTAATTTCTTCTATTAATTATAATATATTGCTTATTTATATCTCTCTGTGACTCTTGAAATATGCCTTATAGTTTTCATTGAGGTATGCTTTCTATTTGGCTAAATCATCAAAATATAAGTGTACTATTAAATTGATTTTGATGAATTTGACAAAACAGCCAATTTATTCCAGAAAGCTTTCTTATAGCTAATCTCGATCAACACCTCCCCATATAAACACAGTGAGAAGCAAATATTGATCTTATTTATATAACCTTAGCTGAGCTTTACCTGTTCAATAACTAAATATAAGTAGTTTAATATTTTATTTATCTTTTCTTTTATTTATAACATTTTACATTCACTAATAGTTTATTTCCATTGCTAAGTTATACAATTTTATATAGACATCTGTTAGTAAGCATATGCATTGCTACCAAGTTAATTAGAAAGATTAAATAAACATTATTATGATTTAAGATTTATGAGTTTAAATTTTTTCCTGAAATAAATGCCAAGATGATATCCAGACTTTAAGATGGTACCAATGCTGCATTCCTATATCGTCTTGAACAACTGCATGCTCTCCCACATCCTCTCTTAACACACACCCACACCACAGAGTGAATAAGAATAAGCTATGGATCCAATAAGGTGTGTAATAAAGTTTATTTTCAAATTCTTAGGAAGGGCAGGGAAAGGATAATGAACCCAAGAGAGAATGTAGGCTTCACCATAGGCTGAGTGTCGTCAGTACACATCCCAGCAGGAAAGTATGAAAGTCCACATCTTAAGAGGGGAGATGCAGGCTGCTCTACTTCTGGCAGCATGTACCAAGGCAACACATGTGGACATATGGGCCCAGGGAGCACATGTGCTAGAGTTTGATATTTTTATCAGTATTTTGTACTATAGTTCAGTTCATGTGCTTACAATAGTATTAAAGATTTTTAGTATTAGATCGATAGCATTATGGTTCATGGTAATAATGCACAAAGTTACTGTATTACAGAATACAGTACTACTCTACTACCAAGCCATCCAGGACTTTCGCCACACTCATGTCATCTTTAATGTAGCTCTTCATTCTCCCTCATTTCTTACCACAGTTACTTTGTTTAGTTTTTCAAGTCACACATACGTAACTCTTAAGGCTGTATTATATTATATAAAGTCTTGCTCTACTCTCTTCTGTATTACTAATACTAGGGAGGATGATGAGGTAGGTCATTTGAACAACAATATGGCAGGTAAGGAACTGAGGTCTTTTGTCATCTGTCAGCTACAACTTGTTATTCCTAGAAGTGAGTTATCTTTAAATCTAAGCCCCATTCCGTAAACGGCACCCTGGACAACACATTACATGAAGCTTCATGAAAATTACTGATATTCCTAGTTAAACCTGCTCTTTAATTGCTGACCTCCAGAAACTATATTAGATAATAACCACTTGTTATTTTAAGGCATGTAGCTGAGTAATTTGTAATGCAGATAATTAAATGAATCACTAGTAGAATTTCTGGATCATTAGAAACTTATCTGTTCAGACACACCCTATAGTTGCCACCATGTCCACTCACCCACCAACTCCTTTGACTCATTTTATTTTAAAAAGAAATGTAAAGCAAATTGCAAAGAACCTTGGGACACAGGCCTTGCAGCTGAAAAATGGGTTTTCTTGAGAGTTGATGGGCCAAGTCTCCATCCTGCTGAAGTCTTTGCAGTTGCATCCACAACCCATAACCATGGCCCAGTTAATGGCCCAACGTAATTCTTTCACCACTGATCTGTGAAGAACCTAATCAACCAAATTTCCAAGTATGCCATTGTTTGGGCTGAGTTTATAAGTCTCTATTGGATTCAGGGTGGGCAGCCTCCCCACTTACCCTTTATACTTCAGTAAGTTCTGGCAGCCACTGTCACAACTAACAGCCTAAGTTAGTCACAGAACTTGGAATTCTTTGGACTGCTGGGCCTGAAATTTTTCAACATTGATGCCCCAATAGTACACACCAAATTAGATGTTAAGGTTGCATAAAAGCCACATAAAGTTAATAAACAAAGTCAGTAACAGAATAATCAACTAACAACAGTTTATAACAAGCCTTCTGACTATGATTACAATCTTATTGTAAGATACAATAATTTCCTTTGCTGTAGTTTTTTTCCAATAATTTCATTACCCCTTAATTATAAACAAATAATAAGACATCTGCCAAAGGAAGAGGTTTGGGAGTGGGTGAAATATGGAGATGATAGTGGAGGGAAATTTATACTTGGTGGTAAGACTGATGTGAGAACATAGAAAGATAGAAACAAATGATTTATATAAATCACTGTGTTTAAGTAAAGTAATTATAAAATAAGGAAGTTTGGGCCAGAGTGGTGGCACAAACAGTAGGGCATTTGCCTTGCACACACTAACCTAGGATGGCCCGCAGTTCAACCCCCCCTCCCTGGTGTTCCCCCAAGCCAGGAATGATTTCTTAGCACAGGAGTTACCCCTAAATGTCACCGGGTGTGGCACAAACAAACAAAACAAAACAAAATATAAGAAAGTTATCTGTTCAGTTTTCAAATAAATGTTTCATGGTGGTTGTACCTCTAATACTTTTCACATCATAATCATTCCACATACTTGCTATCATCAACTTTCCTTTTTTTCCAGCCTAGTAAGTATGTCATAATATCCCTGAGTGATTCTAATTTACATTTAACATTGAGCATTTCACATACATATTTTGTGCCTTGTGTTTTATTATTTATACTTCCTTCAAAGTGAATTTTAGCACTAATGAAGAATTAATAAATATTCAATTAATTAATTAATAATAGGGTTTACTCACAAATGGAAGTAATCTCCAGCTCCTTTAAACATATGAATTATATATTGCAATATAGAGTTCAAATAAATGGTGCTATAAATTTACAGTGATGCTAAACTGTTCCCTTCTCTTTTTTTTAGAGGAAAATACATGGTTTTCATTTCTTATTTACTGAGATTTTCCTTGCTCAGTACACTTGGCATTACTCTGAGTCTTATAGAATAGACCAGTAACACTGGCATTTCTTAAGAAGCACATACTGAAAAGACTGAACTGCAAGTTTAATGTATAAAAACAGCACAAAATAAATTAAATCTAATATCTGAGGAGCGCCTTAAGTCAAAAACAGGCTGACCTTGAGTATCACCTAATTATCAAGGTATATATATATATATATAAATACATATATATGGCAAGTCTAATCAGTATATATATACATATATATTATATACTGATGGGATGGTCACATTAGAAAAATAAGAGCTTATCAGGGAGCTAGAGTTACTTATTCAGTTTTTATATATGAAAAGCTGGATGCAGAACAGAATTATTGCCACTAAAAAGGTATTCTCTATTATGGAAAAGGCAGATCATCCAATCTGTCATCCTGGCCTCAATAACAGGACTAATATAACTTTATTCACACAGAAAACCAAAGGTGTCATGGCTCATTTCATTTTCAGTGGAAGCATGCATTGGAACAGTTTTGAGTGTTCCTATGACACAAAAGAAATAGTTTCCACTATAAATGCTAAATGAACCCAAAAAGAGATTAAATAATGAGCATATTATCTAATTAGATAATGAGAATATTTTTGGTTTACTTCACACAAAATATCTCACATGTTTTTCACATGTTTAATTAGTATGACAAGAACAAATTGCTCTTGCACACAGCAAACTTAGCTCTGAATTTAAAGAAATGTAACTCATCATTTTTCTACTACTTAACCTATTCCTACTTTAAACCCAATTATTTCTAGAGACAAATAACCAAGTTGATTGTTTCAGGATTTTTGCAATTAAATCATGAATTCCTTTGTAATTTGAGCATTTTCTCCAGATTACTTATTGTCTGTATATAATGAATAATAGTAACTTCTACTATTTTGTAGAAATCCAGAAATACTAAACATGACAGCATTTATAGTATCTATGCATACTTCCCTTTTATAATAAATTTTACTTACTTATTTTACTTTATTTATCTACTTTTACTTATTTTATTTTACTCCTGACTCTACTCAGAGTTCACTTCTTTTAGTGCTCAGGGAATCATATACTATGCTGGGGATCGAATCTGGCTTGACTGTGTACAGGGCAAGCTGTTCGATTTCTCCTGTTCTTTGTGTACTTCTTGATCAATATTTTCCCATGATAATAACAATATTTCCCTGTCAATACCTAGATAGAGTGTTTCCTTCAGAGTTGTTTTATTTTTTTGACATTTTTGATTGTTTGGTAGCTACACTCAGCGTCAGTGCTAGTGCCCATAGTTTATATATGGCTCTGTGCTCAGGGATTACTCTTATGTACTGGGGATTGAGCCAGGGTTGGCCACAGACAAGGCAAATACCTGAACCCCTTTGTTATCCCTCCAATTACCCATTTTTGTCTTTTTAAAGGAGGATTAAATATGAACATACCCTAAGACTCAAATCAGACAACTCTACCTACTTCTTTCTCTTTTTTCTGCACAATTCTAATACGATACAAAAATGTGTATGTCAATAATGTGATGTTAATATGATAGGCTAATATGGTTACTATGATAGGAAAAAAATCACTAGAACTTATTGACCCACAACAATCATCATTGGATTATAGTCATAGTCTAAAGGTCAAGCCTTTAAGGCCTGGTCTAGGTTGTTTCTTCTGCTTTTTAAATGGGCAGTCACTCAATCATTGTTTGGCTGATATCTGTCTGTGCTAATTTGGAAATACAAGATGGCTTTATTTTTATGCCTGTTGTCATGGCAGAAAGAAATGGTAGCTTGGATTAGCTAGATCATTCTCCCTATCCATGATATCTCAGGATAGATATCCATGATATCTATGTAGGTTAGACACCTGTCTGTGCAGTTTGACTTCCTTAATAATAGCTGTCTTTCCACAAAGGAAATCGCCCTAAGAGATTCAAATGGAATGCATTGACAGTTATAGTCTCTGGCTTCTGTTGCATATAACTGACCAACCATTGTTCCCTTCCACTTGAATGGACCCATTACTATCTTCTCGTATGTTGTAGGTTGATCTATTGGATTTATGTTCACTTTAAATCTGCACTAAAGAGGGAAACAATAAAATTATTTCAAGTTACTTTGCAATCATAAGAAACATGTTTTAACTTCTTAAAGCTTTTAACAAATGTAGTTAACCTCTGCAATCTTGGCATTTCACCTCCTACCATGCTCTATCGTCACTTTTATTCATATGAATTATAATGCCCAAGAGGTGACAAATTAGCATGGACAAAGGTCCTCACTGCTCTCAGATATCCAAATTAATTTTGGTTTCAACAGCACCTTCTCCACAAAATTTTGGTGTAGCCTACAGAACAGAAAAGTTATCTTGAGAGAATAACACCTATTTATTCCATTCTAGCTTCCCTATCTCATTCATTCCTACCCCTTCTCTTCTTTTTCTATCTAATTTAAACTAAAAAGTTCTTCACATTCATCCCAAAATTAAAACAAACATACTTGAATAATAAAAGTTCTTGTCTGACTTGTATTTATGTGAGGACTTTAGAATCTTTACTTCCAGGGGCCCGAGCAGAGGCGTAGCGGTCGAGCATTTGCCTTGCATGCGGTTGACCGAGGACAGACCTTAATTCGATCACCAGGTGACCCATATAATACCCCAAGTCAGGAGTGATTTCTGAGTGCATAGCCATGAATAAACCCTGAGTGTCACCGGGTGTGGCACCCCTCAAAAATGAATCCTAACTTTGAGTGAAAGAA
>PVKC010029962.1:0-14988 GCA_004027635.1 Crocidura indochinensis | reverse complement strand
TATAAAAGGGGTCAATCTTCTACACTGCCTTAAGCCTGTACTATTTTATAGACACTTGTAAGAATATGCTTTCTTTAACATCTTCTAAGTCATGGTGGAGTATCTGAGATTCTAAATATAGATTAAACAACCTCTTTTTATTTGTTTTGTTTTGGGGGACCACACCCAGTGCACTCAGGGGTTAATCCTGGCTCTGCACTCAGAAATCGCTCCTGGCTTTGGGACCATATAGGATGCCAGGAATCTAATCGGCATTTGTCCTGGGTCAGTCATGTGCAAGGCAAATGCCCTAGTGCTGTGCTACCACTCTGACATTGTGAACAACCTTCCTGAGTATCTTTTCTACGTCACTTCTCTGGATGGTTCTGACTCAGTCTCTGGGTCTTTAAATGTACTATAGCAGTTTTTGCCTCATAATTGGATATAGATCAAGAGAAGCAGAAGGAACTTTCTCTTATAACTGCCTGTTGAAGTACTCTGGGGAGGGTTGGAGGGATGAATAGGTCATCCATTCTCTTATCTGAATTTCTTTTTTAGTGTGCTTTGACTCCTTTTAATACTAATGTAATTATATCCAAATAGGCAAATGTCATAAAACCAGTCACATCTTTCATACAACAACTCTTTATTTAATCTGTGGCAGCTGAATTAGTTTTGGTCCTAATTTGTAATAGCTGTAAGAATCCTAAAGGTATTAATTTAAGTATCAGCTTAATTACATTTCTTGCCAAGTTCGTGTTGCCAACTTGAAATAAAGGACTCATTTTTGAAAGTAGATACTTAAGTAAAAATAAAATTATTTGCCATAAAAATAAAGTACCATGAAAAATTTTTTCTATAGAATATGTAAGAAACAGGAAATTATTGAGTTTCTTCTTAATATAATAAAATGTAGAAAAGTAGTTGAGTGATGTTATGTAACTCTGTGAACATATGAAAATTATACATTGAATTATACATTTTAAGTGGGTGAATTTTTCAATATGTAAATTATGTCTCAACTAACCCTAATGAAAGGTATATTGGAGGTATATAGCCCTACACTTGAAAATCCTTTACTAATATATCCATTATTTACTGATATATTCATTCTTGGAGAATGTAGGATCATCTTAAAAGTCTTTTCAAGTATCATCACTTATCCAATGTCTTCTTGAAATTAATCCTGAATTACTTTTGCACATACTCCTTTTATATATAACATATTTAAAAAAATTAAAGCATTGTTATTTGAAAAGTTATTCATAGTTAAGGTTTAGGAACACAAACTTTCAGCAACAAGTCCACTACCAATGTCAGCCTACCTCTACAAATATTCCTAGAGTACCTCCCATAACACCACTACCACTCCTGCCTCAGTCTGCAATCATAACAGACACCTTTATAAATTTGATTTCATTATTATTGACTCTGTGGCTTTAAGTCCCCACTGTAACTGAGTCCCCTTGACTCCAGTCCCTGTTATTTCATATGTCTTTCTTCTCCTTCATTCACTTTTTTCCTTCTCTTCACTATACTCAGGCTCAGAGTGTTCTAGACAACTCCTATTTAAACCATACATTCCTTCATGCAGTTATAAATATCACATATAAGTGTATTCTTGTATTCATCCTTCTTCTGGCTTACTTCATTTAACATAATACCCTCCATTTCCATTTACGAAGAAGTGAATTGCTTGATTGCATATTCCCTTGGCGCTATGTAATATGCCATTGTACATATGTACTATATCGTTATGATCCACTCTTCTGTTTGTTGGACATAAGTTGATTCCATCTTTTAGCTATTGTACTGAATGCTGGCTGGTACTGCTGGGTCATTTGGCAGTTCGATTCTGAGTTCACTGAGATCATTTTATATTGTTTTCCATAGGTGCTAAACCAGATAACATTCCAGCCAGCAGTGGATGAAAGTTCCTTTTTCACCACATCCCCTCCAACAAAGGTTGTTTTCAGTGTTTTGAAATGTGTCATCCTCACGGGTGTAAGATATCTCATTTTCCTAATGATATTTTACACATGCTTTCGAAATGTTTAAAGCAGAGGCATGCTTTCACTTGTAAATAATAAAATAGTCTGAATTCCTGATCTCTAGAAAGACATATAAATGCTTCAAGACAAAAAGTCCAGGTGGATGTGATCCAGGGTTAACACAGCAGCTCAGCAGGGTCGTGAATGACAATCTTTTCATTTCCTGCTTATAGGGTTATGTGATTTTAGCATGTAACCCTTTACTATTTGCTTGGATGACTCAAGTACACGAATAAGGTAAATGTTTTGTAGAATATTAGTTAGTTGTTTTATGTATCTTATTCTGGTTTGTGGATTTTTCTAGCTGCAAAAGAGAATGAAAAATGTAGAATTTAAGTTTTCCAAGACATGCTCTACTAAGACAGGGGTCTCAAAATCAATTTACCTGCAGGCCGCAGGAGGCAAAGTCGGGGTGATCCTTGAGTGCAAAGTCAGTAGTAAGCCTTGAACATTGGGGGGTGTGACCCAAGCAACTAAAACAAAGCAAAACAAAAAAAGATTCCTCTAGGGCAGGGCCACAAAATGTTGTAAGAAGGGCCGTTTGCGGCCCATGGGTCTCAAGTTTGAGACCCCTGTACTGGGGCCCAGGAGATAGCATGGAGGTAAGGTGTTTGCCTTTCATGCAAAAGGTCATAGGTTCGAATCCCGGTGCCCCATATGGTCTCCCATGCCTGCCAGGAGCAATTTCTGAGCATGGAGCCAGGAGTAATCCCTGAGCACTGCCGGGTGTGAACCCCCCCCCCAAAAAAAGAGACACCTGTACTAAGAGAAAGTAGAAAACAATTATTAATAGCTTTTGGTTTTCTGATATTTTCAAGTCTCCTCTTTTGACTGTTCACTATACTTATCATCTATCTATCCGTCCTTCCTAAGACAGATGCACTTACTCATTTTATTTTAGAATGCACTTACTCCTACCAATAGAATACACTTTCCAGGATTCACCAAGTAACTGAAAAAATTAGGATTGCAGTTTCCATTTGATATACATCCTTCAGCATTAGATCATACATTTCTTCTAAAATATTGATAAGCTAAAAAAATAAGGAGTTATTGGCCCTCAACCAACCTCTCATCACCCTGTCAGAAGAAATACAACTACTTTTTATATAGCATGTAAAGATTTGTATTATTATCTAAGTGTGTGGATACAAATTTCCACGGGACAATTTCTTGTATACAAATGAATATCTCAGAACATGTACACATACCACACATATACAGATGGATATTGCTAAAATCTTACAAATATATAATAATAAAATTATTAATATGTTAATAAATATAAATGTCTATATTATAGATTCTGCCTTATACCTCAAAACCAAAATAAGAAGGCTGAGTGGATTAAAAAAGGTTAAGAAAAAGCTAAATTAGAAACTCTAGAGTTTTAGAATTATATGTTTGATTGTGTGAGGAACCCAAAGATTTAGTCTTTCTGGAGTATGTAGTTTTCTGAGTAGAACCAACAAGTTCTGTGCATTTGGAAGAACTCTAAAAGAATGCTGAAAGAACTCTGGAAGCAGCCTGGGTGGTTAGGGAGTTTGCCTTTAACATGGCCTGGATCCCAGATGGTCCCCCTGAGCCTTTCTGGAACAATTTCTGAGTGTAGAGCCAGGAGTAAACCCTAAGCACTGTCAGGTGTGGCCCTTAGGAAAAACAAGAACTCCTGCTTCATAAGATCGCCACAATTTGGGGCTGGAGTTCTACCATAGCAGGTAGGGCATCTGCTGTGCTGCATTCAGGCAACCGAAATAGATCCTGGTTCAATTCCCAGCATACCATATGATCCCCTGAGCCTGCCAGGAGCGATTGTGTGACAGGGTTTGATCGCCGAGCATCCCATGTAGTCCACCGAGCCTGCCAGTAGTGATTTCTGAGTGTAGAGCCAGTGTATCAACATAAGATTGCTTCCCCAGGGTTTCTAAAATTATTAAGAAATAAAGGCTAGAGTAAAGGTCAATGTGTTAGGCACATCCTTTGGGAACAAAAGGCTTGGGTTCAATCTCTGGCATCACAAGTTCTCCTTAACACATCCAGGAGTAGTTCCTGAGCACAGAACCAGCATAACCACTGAGTACCATTATGCATAAACCAAAAAATGAAATACAAAATAAATATTAAGTACTAACTTAGCCAGTTGAATTGGTTCCTTTTTACACCTTCTTTTGAATTTATATTATTATTAAATAAAAGAATGTTTTAACTTATTTGGGGAAGATTCTTAGTTTTTTTATCAATGCTTTATTATTATTATTATTATTATTATTATTATTATTATTATTATTTTGTGGTTTTGGTTTTTGGGTCACATCTGGCAGCGCTCAAGGGTTACTCCTGGCTCTATGCTCAGAAATCGCTATTGGCAGGTTCGGAGGACCTATGGGATGCTGGGATTCGAACCATTATCCTTCTGCATGCAAGGCAAATGCCCTACCTCCATGCTATCTCTCCGGCCTCTCTATGCTTTATTTAATAAATTATTGAAACCCTCTTTTTTAATTAGAGTAGTTTGCCTCAACCTATACACACACACACACACACACACACACACATATATATATATATATATATATATATATATATATATATATATACATTTATCTACATACATATGTTTATTTTTTTTTCATGTTCTCTGGAATATTGGTGGAATTAGGGTCTGGGTGTCTGGGTAAAATATTTTATCATTTCTACATTACACCTTACAAGTTAATGTCTCTTGTCTTCACTAGATACATAGAATAATAGGTCCTTAATCTTCTATATTGTTTTTTCTAAACTGTAAATACATTTAAAACATTCTTTTGACCAAATGCTCCAAGTTCCTTCATTTAATTCTTTATAGCTCCTATTTATCAACCTTCTAACAACTCTCATTGAGATCCTCAATTGATATAAATAGTCATTTTCACTTTTTCACTGCATGATTATTTGAATGGTATTTCCAAGAAAAAATTAGCATAACTTTAATGGTTTTACACGATATGCATTATAGGCTTGGAAGAAATACTTTCACAATGTTCAAAGAGAATGGTGATTACTTTTGAAAACCTAAACTAGGTAGCACAGAAATGAAATAAAATGAATCATGTTGGTCAGAACAATCCGAATTGTTATGAAAGCCCATTGTTAGGTCTCTGGGTTCGAAAGGACTGAAAAAAAGAAAAAAATACCTACCTCCTATAAGGCATAATATAAAACCAAGAGCAGTAAGTAGCAGCCTGGGGTTTTAGGGGATGAATATTCATTCAAAATTCTCCTTTATAAAATATAAAATTAGTAGATTAGGAAAAGTATTTAACTTCACAAACCTGATCAGCTATAAAGCTTTTAGTTCTTTACCTCAAAATGTAATGCAAATCATCATCTTTTTTAAAAGTTACTTAGGTTTGAAGCCACTGAAATTTTTTTCTCTCCTTAGATGCCTCCCCAAGCTTTCAAGAACTATTACAAGGTAAAGAACTATGAAAATGTGCTTACTTCCATGTTCATAGAACAAGAGGGTGTCCACCATACTCTTGCAAACTATTTCATCACAGCTCACCCACAGCTGTCCACCAGCCTTCTGCCACAGACTGAAAATAAAATAAAAAAATAAAGAAAGTAGGGAAGAAAATAATAGTGTATATTAGTTCCAGAATAGCACAAATTATTTTTAGAAAAAAATATTAGTATTATTTATATGGGATCACAAATTTTAAAATATTTTGTACTATAATATGTATGTCTTGAACCATATATGGATGTGCTCATGTTGTTCTGGCTTTGCATCCAGTAATTATTCCTGGTATGGACCATATAAGATACTGCAGATCTATGGAATCTATATATGGATCTATGGATATTATGGGACCACATGGATACTGTGAACTTGTGTTGGCCATGTGCAATCAAATGCCCTACTCCTGTGCTATCACTACAATGTCTACCATAATATTTTTATAAATGCTATTAATATAAATTATAATTTTATAAATTAATGAGCCAAGGACATGAAAGAAAAATTTTCTAAGTAAAGTCAGTGTGTTGTACTGAATAATCATTAAATTAATAAATGTAACACACATATAAGTATTGTATATTTTGTGAATGTTTATTTATCAATACGAGAGAAAATATCTTAAAAGTGTTTTTCAGGGCAAAATAATTAGGAATTATACTAAGGACGATTGTATTATGGCATAATAAGTATTTCATAACTATGTATTATTTGTACAAAATTAAAAAAATAAAATGAATGTTAATAGAAAGAAGTAGGTTGAATGGATTATATAAGTTCTTTTCAAATCAGTCAGACTCACTAATGAGTTGAAGTACTGATCTTTATTTTTGAACTGGTCAGTGTTTTGCGGTCATAATAGGTACATCAATTAAATCATAATTTATACAATTCTCTATAATTGCATAATTTTTGGTTTATATCACAAAGTTTTATTGTGTAACTTGATTTTTTATAATGACTTTTGGCAGGTTTTAGAAATAAACTACATATAACTGTTTAAAGGAGATCTAAGGTTTACACCTTAACTTTTTCCTTAGTTTGTCCTAAGATACAAAGATTTTAAAAATGTTAATAATACAATTCTGTTCATGTACAATGTACCAACTCCTCATCTCCACAAAAATGTCAGAATCTTTAACTTTGTATTTGTTTACTTTCGGACTTTACTTATCTGTCAAAGACTTCTTCAGTTTTTCTTCTGGATTTTTTTTTATTTAATTTAAAGAACCTGCATCACCTAGATGACCATAATACATTTGTTAGCAGATATGTAAGTTCAAAGATATTAAAAAAGAGAGAGAAAAATATAAAAAATAGAAGAGAAAAACTGTTAAAAAGTACTGCTACAAGCAAATTTGTGAAAACTACTTTTTATTTCCAATGAGGTCATTAGAAAACACTTTGTTTCCATTTAAGTGAAAGCAAAATTATTTAAAAATTAATAGAAAGGAAAATTGAAAAGAAAAAGGAGAGAAGGAAGAATAATTTTTGTTTGTTTTTGGGTCACACCCAGTAGCAGTGGCACTCAGGGGTTCCTCCTGGCTTTGCACTCAGAAATTGCTCCTGGCAGACTCAAGGCCATAAAGGATGCAGGAAATCCACCTTGGGTCCTTCCCGGGGTGACCGTGTGCAAGACCAGGGGTGGTGAACACGCGGCTCTTGAGCCGCATGCGGCTCCGGGTCAAAATGAATGCGGCTCTTTGCCTCTTATCATGATTTTGTGTACTGTGGCTCTTTGCCAAGTTTGAGTTTTGTTCTGCTGCTTCTGAGAAGGGACAGTACTGGGCGAACCAGCAAGCGTGGGACCGGCTGTTACATGTTGGGTCACATCTGGCTGTGAGTTCTTAGTGTGGAGGACGCAGCACACCCTCACCGTCACTGCAGGATTTTGACCCTCACTCAAAATGGCATAATGCAATATGTGTTTAATAGATTATTGTTAAAACTATATGCTTTTGTGTGAGTGTCTGTTTTGGCTGGTCACTGCGTGGTGTAGCTCTCTGATTCTCACAGTTTAGTGAGAACTTTGTGTCGAACTTGTTCGCCACCCCTGTGCAAGACAAATGCCCTACCACTGTGTTATCTCTCTGGCCCCAGGAAAGAATTTTTTTTAGAAAGAAAGACAAAAAAAAAATACAGTGGCAAGCAAATTATGAAGAGCTAGTAAGCTCTTGTTGTTAGCTGTTCATTCTATTATTGCATTTGTTCCCAAGCATTAAGTGCTTTCATTTACATGCTGGCATATAAATTGGTGTGGTCCTATAGGGATGACAGCACTAAACAAATGAAGTTGTTCAGGGTTTCAATACTATTTCTAATACTGGGGCTTTTGTAGTGCATGTTCTCAGCTGACAGGCTTCCCAGATGAAAGAGAATATAGGGAGAATGCTTGCACTTGCTTCCCAAAATGCCCTGATTATATCAACCCAAATACCAAATATATACCTGAAATTTGATCATATTGGTGACTCTGAAGAGAATTGTAGAGGACTGGTGGGCTTCTTTCGAATTTTTGATTTCTACTCCTTTTTCTCCAAAATGTGAGACTAAATAATTCTCCAATATCAGATGTTAGGGGTTATAGGCAAGTACTGAGAAACATTTTGGCTAAGAGAAGTTAAAATGTAAGAAGTTTCCAGAAATGTTTCCAATTATCAGTCTCTGAAAGGCACTCTTGGTTGTGAATTTCATAAGAATAAATTTAGATCAATTTGCTTTATATATGTACCAAGACTGCTAGACATCCAGAATGGATAAACATATTAAAGAGTCAAAAAGTGCAAAAAAACTAGTAAGTTGTACAAAGCTTACAGTTACACCTTCTGGATCTCTTTGGTCAAAGATTAGAATTTTTACCAAGAAATGTATGATCACGTGTAAAATTGAAGTAAAGTGCAAGTAGCTAATATTTTCATGAAATCCAATGAAGAAAACATCAAACTGAGTTTTATTCAAGAAAGAGTAGTAGTAGTAGTAGTAGTAATAATTACAACAACGACAATAATAACAGTAACAAATTTTGTCTCAGTCCTTTTACTTGTCAAATATTTATTGCATTTTCAGTTTAAATTTTAATAAAATACTAATTTATTCAGCTTTGAAATCTATCTGTCTTCAAGTTATTTTTGATAACCTAAAAGAAAACATACAATTCTGGATTTCTTAATGACCAGTGTAAAAGTAATACATGAGATTCTTTTATTTCAGGAAGCAGTTCAAAAGCAACAAAAAGAGATTCTATCCATCATGCAGAATAAGCCCTGTTCAACTTACTTCTTGCTTAAATTTCTAATTGATACATTAATATCTATAATATTGATAAATGAATTCCTATAAAATGTCACATCTTAATAATTCTATGATTGCCAGAGGAGGACAAACAGTTGTTGACAATTGTTTGATCTTTAAGTCTGCCACTGTGACAAACTACAAACTATATTTAATCCTCTACTTCTGTGATCCTTCACCGAGAGAAGAAGTAACACCTGGCATCTTTTCAAATTTCCTTTTTTACCCTCCCTTTTATATCAGTGGCAAAAGTTAAAAAGGCAACATGAAAAGAAAGATGAAACAGGAATACTGCTCAAATTGAAGGACTGTAGTTTCAAATTTCAATCCTGTATCAAAACATGTCCGCCTTATCTCCTTTTCCAGTCATCGCAAATGATGAGTATAAAGAGGTACACAAACATCAGTACAATGTATGTGTACGGCAATCCAAAAATCACAGCTACAAAATTATACCTGACATATCAAAAACTGACAGTCATATCCTCAAGATTTCTTTCCCTCATTCCCATGGACCTTCCTGATTAATAAATCTGACACATAAAAAGCATCTATATGACTAAAGTGCCAGTTACTGGAAAGACCGTTTTGATCTATTTCTCAACTTTTAGAAGAAATATTCTCTTTTTCATGAATACAGGATCTGTTCTCTGTCTGCCAGCCTTCAAATGACCACCTCTTGAAGTTTAATTTTAAGTTTTAAATAAATATTGTATGCATGCAGAATAATTACGATGCTCTAGAGAGATACTGTATAATGACATTGATTCTTTTTATCTGAAAATGCCAAGCCCTTAAGGCAGCAGTCTGCATTTGCCACAGATGTGAGAAGGTTCATGTGCTAAATTTTGGAAGGAGCACACACGGCATTCTCATTAAGACTCCAATGGTATTTCCTGAGTAAACTCCAATTTTCACAGGTTTAAAACTTCTTTCCATAACTCTCATCTTCACTAAGCTGCAGAGAGAAACTCACTGGCTTTCAAATAAAGGCTTTATCTATATGTATATATTTGACATGAATATATATACACACTTGTCATCCATATATTTGTTTTTAAAAATTAAAATGCTTACTAGACTCTATGTATGGTATCAAAGTTTTCTTTCAAATTCTATAGATATTAATTTATATATTTTTCACATATTTAGAAACATGATGGAAATAAGACAGAAGTAAGAGACCAATCACTTTTACATATTTTTTTAGTGAACAATATGGACTTTTAGAACAAATTTTACTTAAAACGGTATGAAGGGGGAGGGAGAAATTCATGCACATGAGGGAATACAGATTTCTTGAAAGGGAAAACAATCTTATATTTTATACCTGATTTTAATTTTTAATATTTTACTATTTAACAAAACATATTTATATTCATAACATAGCAGCCATGGGCATACACTAGGATAAGATCAGTTAATATCTGCACAGATACAGGTGTTGGTGTACATGTGGAAAGGTTGAAAAACCTCTAGTCTTTTTACATCCAAAACCTTGGTTGTAAATGCTCATCCATAGAACATGTCGGACAAATGTTAATGATGTTAATAATATTAATTGGCAAACACTGTTAAGGGTATATCCAGGAAAGGAATCTTTTTAAATCTGTTGGATTACCAAAATATTTTAGTTTAATTAGAAAAAATAAAAAACTTAGTCTAATTTTCATCTTTTAGCTGGCAAACAACTTGATAATTATCGTCAATATAATTTTTGTCAATTGCTTAACAGGGTCAACTTCTTTCAAACAATTGGATCCATATTGTGCTTAGACCAGAATAAAATCTATAGTGGATGCTAACTTCCTATACTACCATCCCTGGCCATAGTATTCCATTTCATATTTCTTCATCTCTCCTATCCTTACTCTACACTACTTTAGTGGTTTTTCCCTTTATTTTATTTATTTGTTTTTTAGGTTTTTGGGCCACACCCGGCAGTGCTCAGGGGTTACTCCTGGCTGTCTGCTCAGAAATAGCTCCTGGCAGGCACGGGGGACCATATGGGACACCGGGATTCGAACCAACCACCTTTGTCCTGGATTGGCTGCTGCAAGGCAAACGCCGCTGTGCTATCTCTCCGGGTCCACTTTAGTGGTTTTTCACTACAACACTACAGCTCAGTATACAAGTGGAAAGAAGTTGAAATTGTTGACTTATCTCAATTTTTTCTTAAATATAAGTCACAAGCAACGTTGCTTATAAAACCATGGTTCTAGAACACAGAGCCCCACACAAGGAAGGCATGCATGCTACTGCTTGAGCCTTTATTAAACATTACAGCTCACACTCTGTTTCCTTTGTTGGTTTTATTTTGGGGTCATACCTGGCTCTATGCTCAGGGAATCATATGCGATACCAAGATAGAAAATCAGGATCAGTAGCATACAAGGCTGTACTATCTCTCAAGCCCTCACTTTTTTTTGTTGATGTTGATTGTTTTGTTTTGTTTTTGGGTCGCACCCGGCAGCGCTCAGGGGTTTATCCAGGCTTTATGCTCAGAAATTACTCCTGGCAGGCTTGTGGGACCATATGGGGTGCCCAGATTTGAACCACAGTTCTTCTACATGCAAGATAAATGCCCTACCTCCATGTTATCTCTCCGGTCCCACATTTTGTTTCTGTATCCAACTTTCTTTTTCTTCATTGTGTCTACTAATATCTAAAATTCAGTTATATATTGATTTATATATGTGTATGGTAAATGCTTTCCTATATAAATTCTACAAAACTCTGCATTTTCTTTTATCTTGTATGAAGCTATTTATTTATAGCACCTTAAAAATGGCTACGTAATTAAAAGAATGATAAGTGACTCAGTTTCAAGCTGAGTTTTTTGATTTTGCACATGGATTAAGGTGATTGATATATTAATATTTAGCTGAAGAATAATTTGTCCATGTTTCTCAAACTTGATTGTCACCTATTTAGCTTTCTCTTATTCCGATGAAATTTGTCACAGGTGCTTATTTCAACTCTTCCCATTTATGTAATCATTTACACATTTGAAATATTACAAGATAGTACATGCATGTATATATATATATATATACTGATCAAACATATCAAAGCATTAATAAAATGTAACTAAAGCAAAATTTCCAAATGGACCATTGTTTGGGGTCCTATATTTATGTTCAATTGATATTTGAGATATGATGTATACCTTGAAGGTCCATTAACTTAAGCATGTCAGAAACTAATTATTTCCTCCTAAACCTTTCTTCTTTATATTTCTTGTTTTATTAAAAGGTACTAAACTAACAAAATACCAAGTGAAAAACACTGCAGTCATTCTATAATTCTCCTCCATTTTCCTCACTATCTCCAATTTGAAGTTACTGTTGGTTCTATACTTGCATCCTTTTCTGGCGCTGTGTATTAGTTGTGGACTTCATTCCCTCTGTTATCTTAAATGGTAATTCTCTAATATTTACTCATTTGTTATATATATATACATATATACATATATATATATATATGTATATATATATATATATTGGTTTTTGGGCCACACCCGGTGACGCTCAGGGGTTACTTCTGGCTATTCGCTCAGAAGTTGCTCCTGGCAGGCACGGGGGACCATATGGGGAACCAGGGAATCGAACCGCAGTCTGTCCTAGGTTAGCGCAGGCACCTTACCTCCAGCGCCACCGCCCGGCCCCACATTTGTTATTTTTATAATGGTGATCTTTTTAAAAATTAAAACATTTACCTACTCACTTGCTTTCAACTCTCAGTTCCAGTTCAAAACCAAGAAGTGCAAATAATTCTTGGGTTTAAATATTCTACTCTTTGTTTCCAGAAAAACATGTCTCTCATTCAATTCACCCAAGTATCATTCTTCACCTAAGACAAAACAAGTATGTGTTGGAAAATAATTTTTGAGACCCTTCGTTTTTCTAGACTCCATCACATTTTTCCTTCCTGAAATAAACTTCTACTTGTTATACATTTATATTTCCAATCATTCTTTATTATCCCTGATTTTCTTTTTTGAAGAATATTTCTCTTTTTTACATTTTCTCCAGTTCACCTCCTGCATTCACAAAATGATATTTTTTATAATATGAAGTTACTTTATTTTTTTAAAATAGTATATTTATTATAAATATATATTTACATATAAAATATACATCCATAAATGAAAATATATAAATTATAATATCCATTTAATCAATAACATCAATATATTAATATATAAATATATAAAATATATAAATAATGTGTTTTGTTATTATTGTGCCACGTACCTAAAAGTGCTGAGTAAATAGTTGTTGACTTAAGGTATAAATAAACAAAGATTACCCATAAGATTTTTACAGAGGGTGGATCACTGGCTTTACAAGTAGCCAGACCTAGTTTGCTACCCAGTATCTCATATGGTTGAATAAGTCCTGAATACAAAGCCAGGATTAATTCCTGAGAATTGCCCCCAAAGAAACTTATACCCCAAAACAAAACAAATAAAAGAAGAAAAAATGTTGTCCCATTATCTACCTATTTAGCATGATTAAATATTACCTTTTGTGACACATTCTACACAAAGTGTTTATACTAAGCAATATAAATCAAAAAGTGAGACAATTACCTTCACACATATATATAAAAAAATAACTAAAGCAAATGAACTATCAAAACACAACAAAAATAACTCAGAGTCTGAGAAAAATATGGTACTGAGTTTGAGAGAACAGGATGAAAGGGGTCAATTTGCTAGTTAATGGCACTAGAACTATGATGTTATATCAATGCCCTTCAATAGGCACATATTAAAGTGTGAAGATGAACTTGTAAAACAGAGTACTGTAAACCAATGATTTACCAATACAATTTTAGTTTAAAAATTTTATTCTGTTTTCACAAACCTTAGTGAGTTAAAACTGCCATATGATAAAACATTTATAGAAAATTGATATTTGTTAAATGTATATAAAATTAAAATACATGCATGGTTCCTTTAGCGACAAAACGATTACTATTACTTACAGGCTAGCTTCCCATGTGTATTATTTTTTTTCTGAACATCCCTTTCTAATGCATTCTATTTCCATTGAGCTAATGATGATTATAATTAATTGTTTTGATCTTCCTGTAGGTGTCACATGGACTTTTATAGATATTTTGTTATAATTAAATATGCGTTAAAGGACATTTAAAACATGCCACCATTTTTTAATTCAGCTTATAGCTGTGGTCCACTGATGGTGAAATGACCCAATAATATATCAGAAGAGTAGTTTGTAATTTTGATAGAGAACACAGTTGGCTTTCAAATTTTTAAATCAAGGCCCCTTTCCAGTTGGTTGAGTACTAAATGCATCACACAGATTCTCTTTACATATAAGAATATTATCTATTGCCATGGGCAGATTTAAGGGCAGCCTAACTAGATTAAGCCTGTAGTTATTGCCCAGGCATCTATTAAAAATTAATGTTAAACTGTCATTTAAAATTTAAAGTAATAATTAAAAATAAGATTTAATCCACTGTCAAATAAATTTTATTTATAACTTGACCTTTGTAATTTGTTTTAATGTATTCTAATTTCATCTTGTTATCATTAAAATACCATTTAATATTTGTTTTAAAATATCTATCTTTCATATATATTTACAGACATACATAAAAGATAGCTATGTATCTTTGTATATATAATTAGTCTTAGGGAGTTTAGTCAAAAAAAAATCTCCAAAACTTTAGAAACAACTAGCATAATTTAGAAAGCTTAAATAAGAAATAATAGGCCCCCTCACAAAAGAAAAAAAAATTCCCTGGATAAATCAAATGCTGAATTAACAGACACAGGGTATAACCCAAATAATAAAAATATCAAATTTATAGTACATATAATATAATTGATTATAACAATATGTATAACCAGCATTCCCCCCCCCCCTCAAATTAAGTCGAATTGTCTTTACAGCACTGTGAAATAGAGACTTCTGTGGTAGGATTGTATCTCAAACAATCTAACTTGCCGCATATGAGGCTCATAGTCTCTCAATCTGTAAAGTCACAAATAAAAATATGTCGTCACTGCAGAAAGTTAATCATACTTTTATTTATGAATTTAGTTTTCAAGGACCACACCTACTGTATCAGGTATTCTGGAAGATGAGAGAGGAGAGAGAGAAAGAGAGAGAGAGAGAGAGGAGAGAG
>PVKC010029960.1:0-14964 GCA_004027635.1 Crocidura indochinensis | reverse complement strand
AAGAATAAAGTGTTTTAAAATAAAATATTTATTACCTGTTGGTTATATGTTCATATAGCTAACAGAAATAAATTTGTCCTTACATAAAAGAATTAATATGATTCATACCAATGGTTATCACAGTGTTTTCCTATCTAGAACATCTCCGGTCTGAATAAATTCTACTTCTAGGCAAAGTCTCAGAGGTTACACTGGGAATATTCACCATTAACTTTTCAGAACAAAAATAATCACTCATGGGATAGAGAGATAGCACAGCAGTAGGGACAGTACATGCAGAAGGACAGTGGTTCGATTCCCGGCATCCCATGTGGGTCCCGGGGCCTGCCAGGAGCGATTTCTGAGGTACAGCCAGAAGTAGCTTCTGAGCGCTACTGGGTGTGACCCAAAAAACAAAAAACAAAAACAAACAAACAAAAAAATCACTCAGTATCCCACTGGATATCTACCATTTTTAGGTGAAAAAAAAAAAACTTAGAAACTGTGTCCAACTATTCCCATGGCTTCCACTATCCCGAGGTCATTCCAGTGTAATACATATTACATATATAAAATATATTATATATAAAAGTGTATATATAAATGTATATATGTTTATAATACATATGTATTAAAACATTGCCAGTGAAAATGATAAATTTAGAAAGTAAATTTCTGAGCTTTAGTTCCTATATTTACAGTTGGAGAAACATTTCATTAATAAATATATTTGAAGCATGTAAAAACTTATAAAATAATTAGTAAATAACTTAGACCAAAAATGTGAAGTCAAAAGTAATTAACAATCAAAACTAGAATTTACCACGTAATTGTTGAAAGACAAAATAAGAACAGAGAGAAACTTGACAAAGAAAAAATAACTTCGTACATCTCATAATCAAATTATTTTATGCCAAGAATTCAAGTTTAGATTACAGCATATTAAGAATGCATGGTTAGACCAATACCATATGCTTAGACCTAAGACAGAATTTATTAGTTTCAAATGTTTCACCAAAAGATGCATTTCGTTAATTTCAGAAACTTAGCTATATTTCCTACCAATCACAATACTCTGCCAACTAAGTAAAATGATCAATGTGAAAAAGATTATCCTAGAAAAAATTTTAATTAGCAAATCTGAAATTCAATTTATCTCCCTCTATTGAGATAGGCATTAATGAAGAGCTTACATTTAGATATGAGTTCATGCACTAACAAAATAGAAGTACCATACAAAGTAATTTACTTTTTTTTTTTTATTTATTTTGGGGCTAAATCTGATGGTGCTCAATGGCCTCTTCTGGCTCAATGCTTAGAGGTCACTTGAGGGATGTTCGGAAGAGCCACAGTCCAAGTGATAGAACCAAGCTTCCTGCAAAATACATGTTCAGGGGCCCGGGAGATAGCATGGAAGTGGGGCGTTTGCCTTTCATGCAAAGGGTCATCGGTTAAAGTCCCGGTGCCCCATGTGGTCCCCCGTGCCTGCCAGGGGCAGTTTCTGAGCATGGAGCCAGGAGTAACCCCTGAGCCCTGCCGGGTGTGACCCAAACAAAAACCAAACAAAAAAAAATACATGTTCCAGCTCACTGAGCTATCCTTCCAGTACATTGATGGACAGTCTAAAGAAAAACTTTCAAAAGTTTAAAATGTACAATTGGAATCATACTTAATGAACTTCATGCTTGATACTGATTCCTTTTTCATATTTTTTCCAGTCTCAGGGACCAAACCAAGGTTCTCAAATCGAAGAGATATGTGCTCCATTATTGAGCCTCATCCCCTGTCCTAATCTATTTTTAAAATATTTGGGAAAAATAATATAGAATATCTCATTATGTTTATAGAATAGATAAAATGAAATAATTCTGAAGTAATTGGAATAAAACACACTTGTTAAGTCACATATAAAATTACTAGTTTCATTATAAAAGTAATAGATTAGAATATATTAGAAACAAAAAACGAAAACCACAATAAACTTCTGAAACTAAACTTATAAGATATGCATTATTTCCTGGATGGTACCAAGACCAAACAGGCATATGATCATTAAGTAGAAATAAAAAAAAAAATGAACAGACTTAAGTACCAAATCCAAAGTCAACGACAACAGAATCAATAACCAATCTACAACAAGCTAGACACAGAGGGGACCACTTATTCTAGCAGCCCAAGGGGCAAAGTAGGGGGATATGGGATGTATGCTGGGGAACAGGGGTGAAGGGAGGACAACATTGGTGGTGGGAATGTCCCTGATTCAATGTCACTATGTACCTAAAATACTACTGTGAATGGTTTGTAATTCACTTTGGTCAAAATAAAATTTATTTAAAATTAAAAGAAAAAAAACATATGCATTATTTCCTATATTCATTGCAGCACTGTTTACGAAAGTCAAATTCTGGAAGCAATCCAAGTGCCAAAGAACAGATGAGTGGTTAAAACCACTGGTATATCTGGGCCCGGAGAGATAGCACAGCGGCGTTTGCCTTGCAAGCAGCGATCCAGGACCAAAGGTGGTTGGTTCGAATCCCAGTGTCCCATATGGTCCCCCGTGCCTACCAAGAGCTATTTCTGAGTAACCCCTGAGCACTGCTGGGTGTGGCCCAAAAACAAACAAACAACAACAACAAAAATAAAAACACTGGTATATCTACACAATGGAATACTAGGCAGCTGTTAGGGAAAATGAAATCATGAAGTTTTCTTATACATGGATGGACATGGAGATTATTATGCTGAGTGAAAAGAGTCAGAGGAAGAGGAACAGAAATAGAATGATCTCATTCTCATTCATTTGTGGGATATAAGAACAATAAAATACAGTATGGTAATAATATCCAGAAACAACAAAGATGAGGATCATCAGAAGGAGCAGTCCATAGTAGGAAGCTTAATAGAAAAGGTTATTTGATCTATTTTAGGGTATCCTTATTTTTCCTCATTTTCAGAAACTGAGACAACCACCAACCTGACTTTTCAGTGAAGTTATTGTTGAGGAATAATTTTCCTCTTGTTATTAAGGATCACTATAATCTGAAACAACTCTGGATGGACTCTTGCCTCAAGGGAGAGCTGGCGGCATGAATTTGAACAATATACCTAAATTACTACTGTACAGTTCAAATCCTCATAAAGGTTTTGCCTGTTTAACTCCCAAAGTTGAGACATAGCAGCTTTTCTTTTTGTCTCTTTCTCTGGGAATATTTTTTCTCATTTAATTTTATTACATAAAGGTTGCAGAATTTCAGTATGCCAGTTTCAGTATCATGGAATCCTCTTCTCCCCATCTTGGGGATTTTCTTTGCTCTCTCAAGGCCACAAAAAGAAGGGAAAAAAGAAAATGGTGTACCTTGAAATTGGATAACTCAGAATTAATCAAATGTATACTCAAACCGTTCTTCCTAATATAATGATAAAAAGTAGCATTAGGCACATAAATGAATAAGAAATAATAAATACCTGTCATTTGGATACAGTCTCAAATATCTTCTATCAAAATCATTTTCAAATCTAAACCTCTCATCCATTTCTTCACTTATTTCAGGATTTTGGTCTGGTCTATAATACTGTCTATCAAAAGCAGGATCCTCATTAAGCCCATACGATCTTCTATTTGAAATGTCGGTTTTGCTGGCAAATTTCTGATATTTTCTATTAGAAACGCCCCGTTCTTCATGAGATTTTTTACTGATTCTTCTATTCCTTAATTCAATGTCATCATCTAGTTGTCGATATTTGTCTTCCTCTAGTCGTCTTTGGTTTAGAAGCTCTTCATATGCATCTGAAGGAGTTAAGACCTCTCTCCTAGGACCTTCTACATTTTCAAAAGACGTCTGTATTTGTGAAGGCAGATCAGGCTTAATTTGACTAAAAGGCTTTTTATTTCTTTGATTCTTGGACTGTTCATATAAAGAAAAAATAAAGAAACAATGAGATAGTACTTCTTAAAAGGAAATTAAATTCTCAAATGATATTTAGTACATATCAACTCTGAGGATTAATCAATCACTTTTAAAATAAGAAATATCTTATCGAGGGGCCAGAGTGGTGGCACAGCCTTAAAATGTCTGCCCTGCGCACTCTAGCCTAAGATGAACTGCAGTTAGATCCTCCAGCGTCCTATATAGTCCCCCAAGCCAGGAGCGATTTCTGAACACAAAGCCAGGAGTAACCTCTGAGCGTCACTGGGTGTGGCCAAAATAAAACACACACACACACACACACACACACACACACACACACAAAGAAAGAAATATCTTATCGAGAAATGTCTGCCCCAGAGCCAGACTAGGAGGACAGGGGGGAAACAGAACTTTGATGGCAGGAAATGTGCAACTATAAAGGGTGTTCTACATTATATGACTGAAAACTCAATAATAAACTCAGCAATTGTGAAAAGAAAACCATCTGTATTATGGAAAAAGATTAAATTGCGTAAAGTATAAAAGTAAATATATATGTATATATATTTGTGTGTGTGTATGTATACAGTAGCTTTAAAAAAAGATTTTTAAAAAATTTTAAAAAAAGATATCTGGGGCAGGAGAGATAGCATGGAGGTAAGACGTTTGCCTTTCATGCAGAAGATCATCGGTTCGAATCCCGGTGCCTCATATGGTCCCCCGTGCCTGCCAGGAGCAATTTCTGAGCCTGGAGCCAGGAGTAACCCCTAAGCACTGCCAGGTGTGACCAAAAAACCACAAAAAAAAAAAAGAAATATCTGGAGCCAGACTATGGCACAGCAGTAGGGCATTTGCCTTGCACATGCTAACCTAGGATGGACCGTGGTTTGATCCCCTGGCGTCCCATAAGGTCCCCTAAGCCAGGAGCGATTTCTGAATGCATGGCAGGAGTTGCCCCTGAGTGCCACCGGGTGTGGCCCAAAAAGAAAAAAAAAAAGAAAAAGAAATATCTTGGGAAAAAAATCTCAAGGAAGTTTTATCATTAAACAAGACTCATTACCAAATAGTCAACTGTAAAGTGCACAGTGGTGATAACAAAGAGACAATAAACTAAAAGCAAATTTCAGTTAATGTTCCAAAATATTTCAAATTAAACTTTTTCTCAATACAATGATCCCTACATCTAAAAAAAAATAGACAGATAGGTATAAATTTTCAGTATTTCAAAAAAGGTCACCAAAAGGCTAAAGATAGTACAGTGGGTAAGATGCCTTATATGCAACCATCTTAGTCAGTTTCCATAATTACAGATAGTCCCCTGAATATCGCAATGAATGTCCATGAGCACAGGCCAGGAGGAAGCCCTGAGCATATGTGGCCCCAAAATTTTAAAAAGACTTGAAACCACCTTTTAAATAAGCCTCCCCATAAAGTTAAAGTTTTAAAAGTAAAACAAATTCTTCAATATGAGATAAAGTCATGTACAACAAAATATTTAAGTGTTCTGTATTAGGTTTAATTTTTGCTTAGTTTTTTCAATATTTACAAAAACAGCTGACAAGTCTAATGTATTTCTTCAATTAAGCAAAAATATATAGCTCTAGCTCTTAAAAAACACTTTAAAAGCAAAACCTACCTCAATACTCTTCTCTATCTGCCTGAAATTTTCATTGGTTTCTTCCTTATCCCTGAGAAATTGATTGTATTCTTTGTTGCGTTCAAGTTTCAACCTTTCCTTAAAACACAAATAATAAAGCAATATTAACTTCAACTTTCACAAAAGGTAGACCTTAATGTCAAATTACATTCATATATAAGAAATTTTACTCAAATTTAAGCTTTACTAATTTTAAGGATAGTATAACAGCAAGACACATACAGAGGTCCAAGACCATCAATCTGTGGTTTATCACTTTACAAGCAGATCCAGGTCGACAAATAAGGTTTTTTAATAGGAGCCTGCTTTCTTTGTGAAATATCTCCATTTTCAGTCATTCTGGTCCCTCTTAAACTTTTTCTACTGTGATCTCTTTTCATTCACAAAATGAAACTTGGACAAAACACTCCTAGTAACACCTCAACTTCATTTTGTATTTACTGTGAATTAATTTTTGGTCATTACACATTCAGAAATATTTTACTATGTGTCCCCACATTCATTAATGGGGTCATGATTCACATTTAAAAAGCTAGAGCTGGAGCTGGAGAGATAACACAGAGGTAAGGTGTTTTACACACAGCCAATACTGAAAAGACTCAGGTTCAATTCCTGACATTCCATATGGTCCCCTGACCGACCTCTCAGCAAGGAGCTAGGAGTGACCCTTGAGTGCTGCCGGCTATGACCACCCTCCAAAAAAAGATAGAGCTGTGGCTGGAGTAATGCATGCCTTGCATGCAGCTCACCCAGGACAGACTAGGGCTCGAATCTCGGTATTACATATGGTCACCCGAGCCTGCCAGGAGAGATTTCTGTTTTTGTTTCATTTGGGGGCCATACCCAGTGATGCTCAGAGGTTACTGCTGGCTATGTGCTATAAATTGCTCCTGGCTTGGGGGACCATATGGGATCATAGGTCCATCCTGGGTCAGCCACATGCAAGGCAAAAGCCCTACCTACCACTGTGCTATCACTCCGGCCCCCAAGAGTGATTTCTGGGCACAGAACCAGAAGTAATCCCTGAGCATGGCTGAGTGTGGTCAATAAAAGAAGAAAAATAAAAACAAAAAACAAAAAATCTAGAATTTAGGAGCCATTTTCCAAGTAGTTAATGCCCAGTTAATTCATGGATTCTGGATTTACTGACAGTAATCTTATGCAATCTGTGTTTACTCTGCCAAAAATCATTCATTCATAAATAAATCCAATCAGGAAAAAAACATGGATACAATTATCAGTTCTGTCATTAGTATGCTTCCAAGAATTTAACCCAGTTATCTTCCTTCTTTTTTTCTCAAGGACACTTCCTATTCTTAATTCCTTATGCGGCCCCTGAAAAACCAGCTACTTCTTTCCCAAAGTTAGAAGATTCTAATGGGGCTGGAAAGATATAGTCTACCATATCTGCAGGAGTGAACCCTGAGCACAGAATCAGGAGTAATTCCTGAGTACTGTTGGATGTGGCCTCAAAACAAAAATTAAAATACCCATAATAATTTTGAAATATGAAATTATGAGATATAACATATCACAATAAAGAGATTTTACTGAGATTGAAGAGATAGTACAGTCTGTTGGGTGCTTGTCTTGCACATGGCCAACCCAGGTTAAATCCAAAGAACCACATATGGTTCCCCAAGTCCACCAGGACTGATCCCTGAGTGTAGAGCCTGGAGCAAGCCCTAAACATAGCCAGATATGGCTAAGAAAAAAAAGGAAACATCCTATTGTAATATAATACATTAGGCAATATTTTAACCCCTAATGCCACCAAAGCATAAACTTTACAACTAATAATGCCACGGAAATAGCCCAACCTAAAAACTGTATTAAACTAGGTACCTTTGGAAATTTAATAACTGTTCATTTTCTCATATGTTCACTAACTATAGTAATCTCCATCCAGTTTAGAAATTGCAACTCTGTAAACAAATATAAAGTACTTAACACTACCATTTCTAAAAAACTATGTATAGATATTTACAAAATAACAAAAATATACATTCAAATAACTCCAGATCCTTAACCTAAATAAGAGCTTCCTATAATCTCTCATTCACTCATCTCATCTGCTAATCATATATCTGTCAAAAATCATAACTTTGTCACAAAGCATAAACTTTACAGTTGGGAACCAATACTAAAATAAGTGAATTCCAAATATTCAACAATCATAGTATAAAAATAATGTTCAAGATAAAATTTAAAATGGCACAACTTATAAACACCACAGAATCCTGAAGAATTCAAATATAGAATACTATCTTCTAGAACATGGTTTAGTTTTTTAATGACTCTGATGCCTCATAAAATTGCTACTCACAATAATTATCTAAAAACGTACCTTAGCAGATAACCTTTCATCAATAGGAAGAGAAACTCCCAAAGTAGATGGATCTATTTCACTTGTAGATAAAAAATTTTTCTGTGTAATAAGAAAATATATTACTAATTGTTCTCATGAAATATTTTACAAATGTATCTTCACATTCTGCATTTTAAAATATTATAATAAGCAGCAAAAAACCTGAATGACAGAAAATTACAAATCTAGAAACCATACCAAAAAGAATCAAAAAAAAAGATGTTCTTCCATATATATCTCCCTGAAGATAATAAAGTCTTAATTTTTATTTGAAATACATAAATATTTGTTGCTGCATAAAGGAGAAAAAATTTCCTAGTATGCGCTTTTCTTCTAAGCATATTTTTCATGCTTAGTGTTCTACTATTCTGCAAGGCAAATTTCAAATTCCTAAAAATATCCTTATACATACTGAAATAATATTTTCTTATTTTTCCTGCAGTTATATGAATTAAATATTCTCAAATGTAAGCAGATGTAATTGACATTGTTTATGTGTAACTTCCATTCTTATTCATTAAGTTAGTAAGTAATGTAGTATAGTAGAAGAATAGTTCTGTAATAGATAAGGTATCTGACTAGGTGTCAAAGACACTATACATATACTTCTATACATATGTAACACTCACCCCCTTGTGCTGATTTCCTTCTGTCTACCTACCAAAGATGGTATAAGGATCATGGAAGATTGAGGGGAAAAAAGGCTTAAACTTCTTTTACTACTATAAATAAAAACAAGAAACTAGTACAAGATGCACACAAATTCTAGTTTTCTTATAATAGTATTTAGCAGTCATATGACCTAGAGCAAGTAGCTTAACTTCTCTGTTTTTGATTTCCTGGTTGTAAAATAATTATATCTATATCATTGGGTTATCAGTTTGACTCAGATTATATACAGTGCTGGGAATCAAACTACTGCCAGCCATATGCAAGCAAAGTGTGTTAGGTTTAGGACCTATATTATCTCTATGCCCCAGTAATTGTGTATATTACCTCCTACCAATACTGCCATTCCATACTTATAAAGTATAAGAGGGGCATTCACCCCATAAAGAAAAGTAAGGAAAAGAGTGGACATTGATGTCCAAGATCAAGAAAAAGACTGAATCAGAAAAATGACCTGACATGCCATAAATAATTTAAATTTTTATCCTACAGGCAGAGAAATGGCATTTAAGTATTAATCTGGAAAGAAATAAGATCATTCTGGAAAGTATAATGGAAAGACTGAAAATTATCATAGTGGAAGAAACTCAGCTTACAATCTTCAATCTGCAGCAGTTATTTAAGATAAGAGGACAACAGACTGAAATATTCAGAACTGTTCTGAAATAAAGCTCCAACAGGTTGTTTACAGAGGTACATTGTTCTATCATGGCCTACCACATATATCAAGTTAAAATATCTGACCCTCTTTATTATACTTACTTTATTATTTATATCTTTCAAAAATAATCTGTGCTAACCCAGTCAAATTGTAAACCAAATATATTAGGCTGATAAACCTAATATAAAAACGTGAAGTCTATCATTTATCCTACCCTTCTTCATTACAAATTCTCCATCTGAAAGCTTGCCCTTATCAGTGGGGCAAGTAGAATATGTCCATTCTATTTTAATTTTACAAAATAACATTTTTCATGAAACTAAAAATGACAGGGGGAAAGAGCACTTGCTTTGCACACAGTCAATACATGTTCAATTCCCAGACTGCATATGGTACCTTCAATCTAACCATAAGTAATACCTGATCTCAGAAGCAGCTGTAAATTCTAAACCATAGCTGGGTGTGGCCCAAAAGCCAAAAAAAAATTTTTTTTAAAGCTACCTTTACTGTTCATTTTGTTTTTGTTGTTGTGCCACATACTACAATACTCCTGACAGAGGCTCAGGGATCAAACCCAGACTAGAAGTACACAAAGCAAGCCTCTAACCATAGTACTATTTTCCAGGCCCCCTTTTCTGATCATTTTATTGTTCTTGTTAGAGTTCTCACTTCTAAAATTGTAATGATGTTTATATTACAAAGAATCTAAGTCCCTTTAAAACAAGACTCAGACATAATACAGCTTCATAAGTGATTTAAATAAGCCAGTTGAATAATTAATGGGTGAATGAGTCTGTTTAAAAGCAGTATCAAGGGGGCCGGGCGGTGGCGCTGGAGGCAAGGTGCCTGTGCTAACCTAGGACGAACCGCAGTTCGATCCCCCGATTCCCCACATGGTCCCCTGTGCCTGCCAGGAGCGACTTCTGAGCGAATAGCCAGGAGTAACCCCTGAGCGTCCCCGGGTGTGGCCCAAAAACTAAAAAATAAAAATAAATAAAAGCAGTATCAAGAAAATAGAAAGCTGTCTGTTTTAAGGGAAAGCTGTCTGCCCTGGGTACTGCCCCAAACACCTTCTGATCTGATTAAAGCCTCTTAGGTTTGGCCACCAGGCTCATCTTCAAGAATCACTTGTTTCACCGTTGAAACCCCAAACCAGCCTCAAATCCCAGAGTTCACTAAGTCCCTTGGATGTGCGACCAAGAGAGCTCACTGTTACATACCTTGCATTTGCAAGGTCCCTACTTTGATTCCTTTGACTACATGCCCTGACCCCAGACACAGTCAAGGTTATCTATCCTGCAGCTCCCAGCACCTCAAGACTGAGTAAGACCCCATCACTGAACCCAAACTTGGGCCAGTCAAGATTGTTGACTTGCTGAGTATAAAAAAGAGTAGTCACTTGAGTCCCTGAGTACTTCCTGAGAGTACCCCCCCATAAAAAGAGAAAAGAAAAGAAATATGGTTTCCATTACAAATTTATATATGGAGAACAGAGAGATAGTAAAGCAGGTAGGGTACTTGCCCTGCATATGGCTGACCTGGGGTTAAATCCCAGAACTCTATATGGTCCCTAAGTCAGGAGGAAGCCCTGATCACAGCCAAGTACTGCCCAAAAGTAGGCCTGAGAGATAATACAGAACTTAAAAGTGTACTTAGTTCAATTTCAGCACTCCATGATACCCTGAGAACTATAGAGTGACCCCAGAATCACCAGTAATGGATCCAGAAGCTCAGAGTCTACAGTAATAGCTGAAGAGCAACATTGGATGTGACCCCAAAAATAATTTTAAAAAATTATCCATATGAGGAGGGATGTGGACACTGGTGAAGGGATTAATGTTGGAACACTGTATGTCTGAAACTCAATCATAAATTTTGTAACATCGTAGTTCATGGTGATTCAATTAAAAATAATAATCTGGAAGGGGGCCGGGCGGTGGTGCTGAAGGTAAGGTGCCTGCCTTACCGCGCTAGCCTTGGACCGACCACGGTTCGATCCCCGGTGCCCCATATGGTCCCCCAGGCCAGGGACGACTTCTGAGCGCATAGCCAGGAGTAACCCCTGAGCATCACTGGGTGTGGCCCAAAAACCAAAAAAAAAAAAAAATAATAATAATAATAATAATCTGGGGGCTGGAGAGATAGCATGGAGGTAGGGCATTTGCCTTGCAGGCAGACGGACAGATGTTCAAATCCCAGCATCTCATATGGTCCCCCATGCCTTCCAGGAGCAATTTCTGAGTGTAGAGCCAGGAGTAACCCCTGAGTACAGCCAGGTGTGGCCCAAAAACCAATAATAATAATAATAATAACAATAATAATAAAAACTGCATGTTTTGGTACAAAAATACTGAGCAATTCAAATAGTGACAATATACAACTGAAACATATTTCAGAATATTTTATTACTTAAGATCACAAATCTTAATGTGCTCAATTAATGAGTGTACTAAAAAATGCATTTAAAATAGCAGTAGAGACCAGGGAATTTTCCTAGCATGTGGCCTACCCAAGTTCACCCCCAGTACTCCAAATGGTCTCCTGAGCTCACCAGAAATAATTCCTGATTGCAGAACCAGGAATAACTCTGACCACTGCCACATTTGGCCCAAATAAATAAATAATAGAAAATAAATAAAATAGCAACAGAATTATTTAGACATAGAAAGCAATAAAAAACAAATGCAAAACAATAATCAAAGACTGGATTACAACTATAGAAAATTATAATACAAATTAATCTTCCAAAAAGCAATGATATAAAGTAATAGCATCAGAAGCTTCAAGATCACAATAAAACCATGTTTCATATTAGCTTGAGAACAATGTTATTATAAGCTATTAGATATCATAAATAAAGCAAAAAAGGCAGACAACCCTACCTTTCTTTTTGCTTGTGCAATACCCTAAAGTCGAGGAAAAACACTGTTGATAAGATGTATTCAAAATTCTTTCTCTCCATGTATATATTAAATCAGAATAAATGAGATCATTAAACATATAGAATAAGCTTAACGTTGTAAGAAGCTAAAAGATAAACTTGAAATGGCAAGATATACATAATTATTTAAAGTCATTATTATTTAAAATAATCTTGTAAACAATAAAGAAATATTTCATAATTTATTAAATAATAAATCAAAAATTTCAGATGTTAATTAATAAAATTCATTGTTTAGTCTAATAGGGAAACAATTAGCAAATATAAATCTACATGTCACTTTAATGTACATCTGGGGGTACAGACTAGAAAAGTAATAAATAAACTATTTTTATGGTATAAAAAATGTATAGAAAACAACTAGCCCCACAACCCACAGCCACCACTATGTAAACAATGGCCCAGCTTCACAGCTTCACCACTAATCTTAAAAGAAATGCAAGCTAAGCCAAGCCAAGCTACTGACATTTATTATATTAGCTTAAGTCTACAGTTCCTGAAGTTCTAGAGCATGTAGCCATATATGTGGCCATGGATACCTCCAAATTCCACAGTACTGGTAGCTTAGAAGGAGCCCACCAGATTAGATGGGAAAGCAGCACAGAAACCAAGGGAACTCAATAAACAAAAAAACGTGACACAAAAAGCTCAAATAGCAACAAACAACTTTATAAACCCTCAATGACTTTAATGATTCCATTGTGAGATAAAAACAATTTCCATAAATTTTGTTTACTGAAGGCTTATTGTTTTGTTTGTTTGTTTTGATAATTCCATTACCCAGTTTGTGGTAACAAGCAATATGAAATCAATAATTTTGTGCCTGCTAAGGAGGCTAGCTTGGGAGATGGGTGGGAAACTGGGGACAATAATAGAGGGAAGGTCCCACTGTGGGTTTGGTATTGAAAACTGAATACCCAAAACAAATGTATTATGAACAACTTTGTAAACATTGGTATTTAAGTGGGGAAAAAGTATGCAATCAACTAGAATTTATAATCTTAGATAAATTAAATCCCCTATGGAGGCAGAGCAGTAATGAGAGGGTAGAGTGCTTGCCTTGAATGTGCCTTGTCCAGATTCAGTCTCCAGCATCCCATATGGTCCCCAAGTAATACCAGGAGTAATTAATTCCCAAGTGCAGACCCAGGAGTAAGCCCTGTGCACTGCCAGGTGTGACCCCAAAATAAAATTAATTAAATTCCTCAAAAAGAAAAAATAAAAGTTTTATAAGTAACTTTAAGTAAAGAGTACTCCCTAAAAATCAACATAAAATTTAAATTACTCTGAAAGTCAAGTCTGTAATATTCCAAGTCATCCATCCCATCAACAAAAAATTTTATTTTCTAACACTCCATTTCTAGATTACACTGAAAACCTAAAAACTAATACACTTAAGCAACAGAAAAACAAATTTAAGAAATCAATTCTGATGCATAACATCCAACTAATACACTTCATTACCTGAGTAAGATAACGCCTATAATCTTGTCGCAATTCTTCTTTCAGTTTATGTTTCTTCTGCTCATAGTCTTCTCCAAGTGGTAAACTTAATCCATAATTGATTCCTACAAAGAAAACAAATTATTACTAAAGTAGTTCATTTTCAAACTAATATGTGGGTGGAGGGAAAGAGAGAGCTCATTCTCTAATGTGTGTGATGAAGGTTATTCTCAAACTCACTCCCGTGTTCTTGCCTGCAGCCATGCCAGAGATCCAACTCATGGCTTCACACATACAAGTCAAATCTCCAACGACAATTTTAACTAAACTGTATAACAAAGCACAGTAGAAAGGAAATGTTCATAATAGTTTTGAGACTTCAACATGGCTGTTTTGTTTTAAATGCTTTGGAAGGTAGAGAAAATATAAGAAGTAAGGGTAAGGTCCTTATTTGCATGCAGCTGACTCCATTTTATCCCAGCACCACATAAACCCCTTATCACCACCGGAAAAAAGTGACCTCCAAGAAAGATCTAGGAGTAGCCCACAACATCATTTGGATATCCCCATCAACAAAAAATGTTTATATGTGGTTCTGGGAATGGCATCTCAGTAGTAGTACACTTGTTATGCAAGCATGAGGCTGACACTGTCAGAATTTGATCCCTAGTGCTGCCCTATAGAACTAAGTGTGATCCCAGAAGCTCTGTTATTTGAGTTCCCTAACATCACTATCAAATAAATAAAAACCAATAAAAGTGTGAAGAACAAGGAAACTGAGTATGTGAGCACAATAATCAAGTAAAAAATCCATAATTAGCACAATTAAAACTATTTTTTAAATTCAAATCATAGTTTATTAACATGACTCAAAAGCATTGATCACAATTAAAACTTTGAGTCACAAACATGTGCATAGCCTCCGGCCTAAAACTTTAACTTTATGAAATAGAACAGTATTCCATTGGGTATACGTAACACTAATGTATCAGATATAAGTATAGTGGTTTTTTGCTTTTTTGATAAAGACTTTTTTTCTACAGATCTGTAGACATGAAATTCAGATAGTCATAACAGAGATGAATATTGGGGTTTTTTTAATCCATTTCATCTCATTCTGTAACATCATGGAGCAATACAACAATTATCTCAAATTAATTCTTGTTGATCTATGTTTTGATAATTCCTTTTGCTTCTGTGTTGTTACAAACAATATGAAATTTGTTCCCGCAAAGAAGTAGACCATGGTTGAAGGTAGAATATTAGGAACAGGGGCCCAGGAGATAGCATGGAGGTAAGGTGTTTGCCTTTCATGCAAAAGGTTATCGGTTCGAATCC
>PVKC010029959.1:0-14957 GCA_004027635.1 Crocidura indochinensis | reverse complement strand
AGAGAGAGAGAAGTAAAATGTCTGCAGTAGAGGCAAGCAGAAAAGGTAGAGGGGAGGGCAAGAGGGAAACTGGAGACATTGCTGGCAGAGAATGTATACTGTTGAAGGGTCATTATATGACTGAAATTCAATGATTGGATTTAATTAAATCATGGCGATTCAATTTTTATTTATTATCAAATAATAGATAAGTAAATACAGTCTCACAACATTACAAAATCCCAAAGGGCCTTCACAATTCTTAGCTTCCCAGTTCACTTCAGATGGCACCTCAGCCTCTGCTCTTTAGGTTTTCTTCCATGCTAGCCAGCTTTTGGGCCCTCTAAATGCCAGATCAAGTCTATCTCTTTTCAAAAGAATTTAATTGTGCTGGAGTAGGTGACATTTTGCCATTTTTCAAATTCCCTGACATAATGCACAATACAGAATACCTAGAAATTTTAAATCCCTAGAGATAAACATTTGTAGCCTGAAGCAGTTTCCAAAATACTGAATGGTTTTATATCTGTAATAAACTGGGACAAGACCTACTTATATAATGGGTATATAGTACTGAATCTTTCTTCTTTCTTTCTTTCTTTCTTTCTTTCTTTCTTTCTTTCTTTCTTTCTTTCTTTCTTTCTTTCTTTCTTTCTTTCTTTCTTTCTTCCTTCCTTTGTTTCTTCTTTCCTTTTATTTATTTATTTTGCTTTTTGGGTCATACTTGATGACGTTCAGGGGTCACTCCTATCTATGCACTCAGAAATCACTCCTAGCAGGCCCTGGGGGACCATATGGGATGCTGGGAATCAAACCACCATCCATCTTGGTTGACCTAATGCAAGGCAAACATCGTATTGCTGTACTATTGCTCCGGCCTCCCATCCATGTCCTTTAAATGACACATCTCAATTTAGATTAACCACATTTCAAGTGCTAAACAGCTACACATGGCTGCAAGAGAGAGTTTGCTCCTTCAATTCAAGCAGACAAGTCATTCTTTGTAAAAAAAAAAAAATATATATATATATATGCAAAATTAACTGTGGGTATTTTTGTTGTTTTGGTTTTGGCTTTTGGATCATACCCGGCAGCTCTGAAAAGTTACTCCTGGCTCTATGGATCTATGCTCAGTAATCGCTTCTGGCAGGCACAAGGGACCATATGGCATCCAGGGATTCGAACCACCATCAGTCCTGGGTCAGCCACTTGCAAGGCAAATGCCCTACTGCTGTGCTACCTTTCTGGCTCAACTGCGGTTATTTTTTTTTTTTTATCATAGTGGCTTACATATCTTTCACATTAGTATTATAGGTACATATTAACATTGATTCAGGAGAATACCCACCACCAAATTTGTCCTCCCCCCTTCCCCATTCCCTTTCTGCAACCCATATCCCCCACAATCACACCCCCCCAGGCTGCTAGAGTAGGTAGCCCCCTCTTTGTCTAGCTTACTATCAGTGATCATACATCTGTTTGGTCCTGGTGCCCTCCCTTGTTTCTTCCTCTATTTTAGAGGCTAATTATGTGGTTTTGTTTGAGGGGAAGAAAGGCAATAGAATGGGGTAAAGATTAAGCAAAAAAAATTAATTAAAAAATTAATTAAAAAATATGCTGAGTGGGGCTGGGCGGTGGCGCTGAAGGTAAGGTGCCTTACCTCGCTAGCCTTGGACGACTGCGGTTCGATCCCCCGTGCCCCACATGGTCCCCCAGGCCAGGCCAGGGGAGACTTCTGAGTGCAGAGCCAGGAGTAACCCCTGAGCGTCACTGGGTGTGGCCCAAAAACCAAAAAAAAAAAAAAATATGCTGAGAATGGGTGGAGTCCTTCTAGTGACTATCTACCTCAGTTTTAAGAGAGGACATGAAAAAGGTAATTGAAACACCATAACAATACAAATATAAATGTCTAATTAAATATCCAGTGAGCCCTATAGCAATAAAGAGAAGCACCACACATTAGTCTCAGTTCTGAATTCAAATCATGCCGGAGTGCAAAAAGAAGGAGAAAGATAAGATAAAATAATATAAAAATAGAAAAGGAGACATCAATTTCAGCATCTACACCAAAATAAAGATGTCAAAAAATAATCAATCAATATATATGTGGAAAATGATTATTTTGTGCTTTTTTTCTTTTCTTTTTCCCCCTGCATAGGCACAGTAATTATTGGGGATATTATAGAGGGAATTCTCTTGGCCTAGGAGATACAGGGTTTCTCCATCCCTGAAGTATACTGTCATGGGATTAACTACAGACTCCTTGCATGATCCTTTACTCTCTCCTCAGTGCTTTCGGGGTGTATGGAAGACTTCCGCTTCGTCATGGGTGGTAAAATCAGTCCTCTTTATCTAGAGATCTTGGTGACAGTGCTGCTCAAGGAATGGAGCTTATAATGAAGGCTTTCTTTGTGGTTCTAGCAGTTCTGCTTCTTCAGTGTCGTTTTAATTCATCTTCTGTAGTTGTGCTGTTCTTGGTCATTATGTTGCTTCTAGGATGGAACCTGGGACAGAGTCTTTCGTTATGTTTCTGGAAGATCCATTCACTTTTGGTTGTCTCAGTCAGACCTCTGGAATTAGATATCTTGTTTGTTGAACAGATTGTAGACCAAAAGCTAGGTTAGAGCTTTCTGTCGTGGTTGTTGTTGGTCCTGGGATGCATACTATCTAGTCCTGGTTGTAACAACCAGTCATATGTATATAGCAATCTTGGTTTTTGCACAGATCAAAGGGTGACATGTCCTCTGATTTTGTCTTATCGTTGGGTAGTGAGGAAAGATAACTTGCTCTATGATCTAGTTGTTCCCATTTCTTCATTGTCAGGTTATCAATTTAGAGCTGGCATAGGTTGGCGTCAGAGCAGTATTATGAATGCCCTGGAGGGAACTTGGTTCCTGGAGCTGTTGTGGAGAACTCTGTCATTTCTATGTCTGGGATCCAGGAGTCAAGTCTGGACGGTCGGTGCCTATTTCCCTGGAGTCTAGGTTGGTTCCCATGGCATACATTCAGGGTGGGAGATGTCCCTGTGTTGTAAAAAAGTAGATAACAACTTGATTTTACAGGTAAAATTTCCCCTATTTTTAATATGCCTATGCAGGAAGAAGTGGTGCTACATTATATTGCTGGTGGATTTGGGGGTGAAGCGAGAAGTAAACAGACCCATGACAAAAACTAAAAAATATATATGCTCAGACATATCTAAAGAAAAAAGAGTTTCTTAAAGGAGAAAAAGGGTTAAATAAAATACATAATTAAAGAAATAAAGTGGGGCCAGGAGGGATAGCATGGAGGCAAGGCGTCTGTCCTTCCTGCTCACATCCAGGCATCCCACATGGTCTCCATGCCCAACAGAGGCAACTTCAACTGCGGTTATTTTTATGGAGGATTTTTAACTTACAGGATTTTAAATTTCTTTGTCCAATTCTGCTATAATTTGTTATATAAAATGTGTTATCTGATTATTTCAAATTGGCCCTTTTTGATCTAAGATTTGATCATTCCCTTTGCCTTTAAGTTGTAACAAAAAATCTGAAGTAAATTTGTTTGGGCCTGCAAGGGGGCATACATGCTAGAATAGTGAGTAAAAATTGGAATTAGGAGTGCAGGAAAAGACATATCAGTGGTAGAATTTGAGAAGGGGGGTTGGGGCTACACCCGGCGGTGCTCAGGGGTTACTACTGCACTCTGGGGTCATTCCTGGTGGTGCGCTGGGAATATAGGGATTCTGGGTATCAAACCCAGGTCAAGTTTATGCAAGGCAAATGTCCTTCCCTCTATGCTAGCACTCCTACCTCAGGTGGCAAGATTTTTTTTTGTCTGAACATGCAATGCCTGAATCTACTGTATTGTGAACAACTTGGTAAACCACAGTGTTATAATAAAAATTGTAATGTATTTTATATTAGTCATTTTTAAAGGCAATTATTAGACTAGAGATAAGGTAAAGGATTAAGGCATTTGTCTTAAATGCGGCTAATCCTGGTTAGATCCCCGGCACCACCTATGGTCCCCTATGCAGAGTCAGAAGTGACTCGAACATAGAGCCAGGAGTAGTCCTTAAGTGCTGCCAAATGTGGTCCAATATCTAAAAACAAAATAAAAAGCAATTGAGAGTTTCGTATTTTAGGGGTTTATTTTGTTTTGGTGCCACAGCTGGCTGTGTTCAGGGCTTAATGCTGCCTCTTGTCTCAGGGACATATCTGGCAGAATTCAGAAGATGCCTATGTTAGCAGTCAATCAGGATCAACTACATGCAAGCCTTACCCCTTGTACTATCTCTCCAGTCACATTTTGTTTCATAAAAAAAAAAAAAATCCAGGGGCCCGGGAGATAGCATGGAGGTAAGGCGTTAGCCTTTCATGCAAAAGATCATCAGTTAGAATCCCGGTACCCCATATGGTCCCCCATGCCTGCCAGGAGCAATTTCTGAGCATGGAGCCAGGAGTAACCCCTGAGCACTGCCGGGTGTGACCCAAAAAAAAAAAAAAAACAAAACAAAAAAAAAAAATCCAGAATGACCACTTTGGATGAGGTCTGGGTGGAGAAAAGGAGACAAAGTGATGACATTAAGACAATTTCTCAGTAATATGACTGTAAACTGTAATACCTAAAAGGAAAAACAACCCTGGTTTTGACATAGGATCTGTGCAAAAACAAGTATCTTTGTTATAAAAGCCTGACTGCAACAACTGTTATTAGACCATGAAGAAAGCCCTTGGGGTTGTACGATTAACATGTCCAGAGCCAGGAGTCAGTCTTCTGAAAGTATGCTTCGTATCATGGGTAGAGTCGCCTTGTTTTATTTAGGTTAAGAGCATCTCCTTTCTAATTTCCCCAGTGTTTACTGTGCCTGTGCAAAAATAAAACAAATAAACAAAACAAAACACACCTACCCACCCACCCCTCTTTACAATTTTATTTATATCTTCTAGATAGGGGTTCCTGCCTTTTTCATAGAATCTTGAGACATAAATCACTTTGCTTTACCTTATATTTTTATGAAAAATTGAGAGAAAATATCGGTGGAACCCAGGGTCCAAGAGGTCTCAGGTACATTGGTTGGAAAAATAAGTGGTCAAAACTAAATCCCCAAAACAAAGTCAATGACAATAGAATCAAGAGACCCAAACTACAACCATCTAAACACAAAATGGACCTGTTACACTGATGGGCCAGGGGCTAAAGGTGAAGATATGAGATGCATGCTGGGAACTCTGGTGGCAGAAGGTTAACACTGGTGGTGGGAATGGTCCAAATTCACTGTCAATATATGCCTAAAATGCAACTATGAAAGACTTGTCATTCACAAAGGTCTCAAAAAATATATATTTATGCAAAATTTAAAAAAAGGAAAAAGAAAATTGCCTACCAATCAGATTCTTCTTTCTGCATGAGCTGCAGCAACCCATCCCAGTGTTAAATCCTATACCCTCTGACAGAAGTGGCCGAGCTCTGTGACTGAAGTCAGATAATATGAGAGCTTAATCTTCTAAGATGAAATTAGACTACAGAGATGAAAACCAGGAAGCCCAGCTGCCTCCTCCCATTGCCACAGTTTTCCTGATAGAAAAACAGACTGGCTCTTCCCACCAAGCTTTACAAAAATAATGGCTGATAATTCCCTGGTAGCTCTATCCAGGCTGATACCTCTGTGATACTCTCAGGATTTCACTTTCTGCACAAACTATAGTAGTCAAATGCTGCCCAACAGAAATGACCTCGCTTTGTAACTTAACTTATCAAACTGCCAAACCATGAAATGTATTTTAGACCTGTAAATTCTGAACCAAGGGGCTACATGTGGCTGCTGACACCTCAATATTTTGTAGTAGCATCAGCTCAGTAGAATCACAGAAAATCCAATAGGAAAGTTACATACTATCAAAATCAGTGAGCCGAGTAACACAGAAGGCCCAACTAACACCAACCACACCCCACTAAACCCTGAGACCCTGTCTTTAGGAACACAATGGAGAGGTATAATAATCATTTCAGATTGACCCCATTGATGTAAGCGGTGATGATTCCATTTACCTTTTTTGGTATTGCTATTGTTGAAACAAAGTACATGAATTAAATCTATTTGTGCCTACTTGGACGAAGGCTATGGTGGTAGGAAATTGGAGGCGCTGGAGAAGAGAAGGTCTCATTAGTGGTGGAACTGTTGTTTGAATATTTAATGCCTGAAGCAACTGTATTATGAACAATCTGGCAAATCATGGTGTAATAAAAATGAGAGAAAATAAAAGTGGAGGAACTAGGAGGTGGGAGGGAAACTAAGGACTTAGGGGGCAGGAAATATGCACTGGGGAAGAGTAAGGTACATTCTATGACTAAAACTCAATCATGAACAATTTTGTAACCATGATGCTCAAATAAATTAACTATAATTATAAAAACAGAAAAGAAACTAGATAACATTTTAAAAGGTGCCTGCCGTAGAGACAGGAGCTGAGGGAAAAACTGGGTGGAAGGAAGTGGATCTGGTGAAGATTGATAGTAGATTTATTGAGCTAAGTAAATGTTATTACTGAATGATATAAATTTGATCTGTGACTCATATATCTCCATCCAGTAGGCTAATTTACCATATTCAGATACCTACAAAGAGACAGAGCACTGGGATTTAATTCTTTTTAAAAATTATAAATGTAGGGGCCCGGGAGATAGCATGGAGGTAAGGCGTTTGCCTTTCATGCAAAAGGTCATCGGTTCGAATCCCGGTGCCCCATATGGTCCCCCGTGCCTGCCAGGAGCAATTTCTGAGCATGGAGCCAGGAGTAACCCCTGAGCACTGCCGGGTGTGACCCAAAAAAACCAAAAAATAAAAAATTATAAATGTAATCTGAAAGAGGAGGTATACAGTAAATGTACCCCATATATACCTCAACCCAGGCTCTTTGCCTGGTCTGTATTGTGAATTGGGGGACAAAAATAAATAAATTTAATCTAATGGAGTGAACTGGGTTGGACACCTGAAACCCAATCATGAATAACTTGTAATTTAACTTGATTCAAATTTTTTTAATCTGGGGCCAAAGAGTAAGGCACTTACCTTACATGAAGTTTACCTTGGTTTAATCACTGGCACCACAAAAGTCTCCAAGCACCTCCAGGAGTGATCCCTGAGTATAGAGTCAGGAGTAAACCTTGAACACTTTTGGTGTGACCTCCCCCACTCAAATAGATAAAGGAAAAATTGTCAAAAATTCTTCCACTGAAATAGATGATTTTCGCCTCAATAAATATGCCTCTGTTGAACCATTATTCCTACTTTCATTTTTAGTGATTGACAGAAGTCAGAGTCATACTGTTCAGTGGCTACAATTTTTTTTTTGTTACTCCCTGGAAGGAGTGTCAGTGAGACAGAAATAAAAGGTCACACTATTCAGAGCTATCTTATTGCCCCTCAAGGGTTGATTGATTGAAATTGTTATCAGGAGGGGTGGAGAGAGAGCACAGCAGTAAGGTGTTTGCCTTGCATGTAGTCAACACTGGACAACCCCCGGTTAGAATCCGGGCGTCCCATGTGGTCCCCAAGCCTGCCAGGAGAGACTTCCGATTGCAGAGCCTGGAATAGCTCGTGAGTGCAGCCAGATGTGGCCCAAAAACCAAAAAATGTTCTCAGGTTCCCTGAATAACCAAAATGGCATGGATCAGAGTCTGAATAATTTTAGATTCTTTTTTGTGTGTGTGTGATGCTTATCAGGGTTTATTTCTGGTACTCTGCATGCAGAAAGGGGTTTGAGAGGCCACATGAGGTTATGAAGAATGAACCTGATTCAGCCACATGCAAAGCAAAATGCCTCAGCCACTGTACTATCTTTCCAGATCCCTTCATTTAAAGAATTTTCTTCCCTTATTTTCTTTTTCAGTAGCACCACCAAGGAGATTTTCTGGCTTTGGAATAAATAAGAAGACAGGCTGCATTGAGGCCATCCTTCTCTTTTCCTAATTCTAGGAGCTTAATATACAACTGACTTCTAAAGTGGAAACATAAAATTTCATCAATACTTAAACTATTGTATCACTATTTTATATCAACCCACAGAGAGCATTTGACATAAAAAACACACAAGAATACATCTGTGTAAAGGAATCACCACAAAATAGAAAGAACTGCTATAACGATCAACTAAATCAAGCAATAGAATATACTCTCATGAACTCTCTTACAGAGTCAACTTGCTGTATTTCAATATATTTCAATAGCTATGACACAAGTATACCTAGAGGCATAAATAATATACTCATTTATTTTCTCTTCCTCCTTTATTCCTTTCTTTTCTTTCCTTCTTTAATGTTCCTTCTTTCTGTCCTCTTTCCTTCTTTTCCTTTTCTTCTTTCCTTTCTTCTTCCTTCCGCTTTCTTTCTTCTTTCATTTTCTTTCTTCTTTCTTTTCCTTCCTTCCTTTCATAATTTTGGGATATATCCAGTTGTGCTTTGAGCTACTTCCAAATCTGCTCTTGGGGTCATCTCAAGTGGTGTTCAGGGTGTCAGTATTGAATCAGGGCCTCCCTCACAAAAAGCACTTGCTCAGTTCTTTGAACTACTTTCCAATTTACCTTTCTTATCACCATTTCTATTAGTCAAAAGTCTGGACATGGCTTAGGTGAACCCTCTACTCAGTCTAATAAGTGGACCAAGGACTCAAATTCATTCTGGTCATTGGTAGCATCCATTTAGTCTTTATGATCTTATAATGAAAGTTCTTTGTTTTTTTTGTTCTTTTTTTTTGGTTTTTGGGTCACACCCAGTGACGCTCAGGGGTTACCCCTGGCTATGCCCTCAGAAGTCACTCCTGGCTTGGGGGACCATATGGGACACTGGGGGATCGAACCTCGGTCCGTCCAAGGCTAGCGCAGGCAAGGCAGGCACCTTACCTCTAGCGCCACCGCCCAGCCCCAAATTCTTTGTTATTACTTTTTATTTTATTTATTTGTTTACTAGCTGTTAGCTAGTAATTTTAGCATATGTACAAGTTGCCTACAGTGCTTTCTATGCGGTGCCCATCTATACTACTTTCTTCCAAGTCTGCTGGAACTGGTGTCTCACCTCTTTGACCACCGAATGACCTTTTAGGACCAGTGATTAGGTCAGGATCACTAAGTCAATCTCATAGGAGATTAGAATTCTTACTTAATAATATTCCATGAAACCTCAGGTCAGGGGCAGGGCGATATAAGGGAATAAACTAACACCAAGGTCAAGTAGATCACAAATATCTGACCTAACATGTCATCCCATAAGGGTAATATCTATCAACATGTTTGTGTCTGGTGGGGAGGGTCACACCCAGCAGTGGTCAGGGATTATTCTTGCTTCTGCACTCCTGGCAGTGGTCAGGAAACCATATGGGAAGTCAGGGATCAAATGCCTATAAGTTTGCTATCATTCCAGACTCCTACCTGAATTTTAACAAAGAAGATTTACTATTTTTGAATTTAAAAACAAAATTGAATAATCTACTATGCTTCATGCATCTGGCTCTTCATGTTTAACATTAAGTCTATAAAGCCTACACTTAATTTTCTGTAGGTAATTGCTGATGATCAATTGCCACAAGTGTATCATTGTGTGAATATAGTGCAATGTATATTTATTTGTAATAAAAGTTATGACCAGCAGAGTGGATGAGAGAGAAAGGGAGGGTGCCAGGGACCCAAGTGGCAGTGCTCAATCCTGGAGTCTTCACAAATCATCAAACCTTCTCAACATTGCATGTTTCAGTGTCCAGCATACAGTTGAGCTACCTGGCAGTGTTTGAGGGCCACCAAAGTTACATGTGGTATCTCTCTGGGGACCATGTGACGTTGAGGATCAAACGCAAGCTATCATACACAATAGCTACATGCCATTTGAGATAGATCTCTAGTCAGGACCTAGGATATAGAAATGATTTAATAGAAATATTTCCCTTTTCCTCCCCTCTGTTGTTGTTCCTTGGCACCCCAGATGGTCCCCAAACCCCTGAGAAGTAATTCCTGAGTTCAGAGCCAGGATATGCCCTCAGCATTGCCAGTATGGCCCCCAAACCAAATCAACCAAGCAAACAAATCAAAAACCCAAAATAGGAACAGTGCTTTTAGATGATCCAACACTTCCACTTCTGGGCATTTAACCCAAGGACCCCAAACTATATTCCAAAAAGACATTTGCTCTCATAGCATCCCTATGTTCCTCGCAGTATTATTCACAATAGCTAAAATACGGAAACAATCTAAGAGTCTAAGAGCAAATGATTGAAAGAAAAATATGATATATACACACACTGGACTATGACCCAGCAAAGAAAGAGCCTACATTATGCATATGCTGCTATGTAGATGGAAATGGAAGGTATCGTGCCAGAAGGAGAGAGACAGATATAGAACAATCTCCCTCATATGTGAAATATAGAGAAGATAGTAAGGACATAATAGATGACTAAAGGCAACAGGACATGAGAACTATTATAGAACTGAGCATAGAACATAGGACAGGAGGACTATTATAGTTCTCATAGGACATGAGAACTATTATAGAACATGGTGTGAAGAATGAACTGTGGGGTGTTCCAGGGGGACCTGAGACAAAAATAAGGGAAATGATTACTCCAGGAAAGGGTGTGGAGTAGGAATATTATATGTATAAAGCAACACCTTAAACAATATTATAAATAGGTGAATTGACATTAAAGGAGGAGCAAAAGAATGTCTCAAAATCCTGAGAATAATACTAAATAGAATATGCATCTCTCAAGTCAGAACACATGCATTCCAATAAGGCTATTTCATTTGAGGTTTGTCTGATGAAAACCAGAACACAGTAGATTCTAGGTAAGTATTTGTTAGGTTAAGAAAAAGTTACTTTGCTCTTATTTTTGGCACTTAGAAGGAATTTAGATCTGCCTTGCTGCTGTCCAGGGTTAGTAATAAACATTTATTGTCTAGTTTTCTTTCTTTAAGCCTAAGAACTCAAATCTTGCTCTCCCAGTGTTTGACCATAAATTTTGTAAAGGCAGCAGCATTTAGCTCAGGGAGTTTCTTTAATCACTGGACAGAAATTTTATGTCTGAAACACTTCTGATATGGGCCTACTCAAATTGCAGCCTGGGTTATAAGCAAGCAGTGGACTTGATTGCAGATGACCAGCGCTGAATAATCAGTGGAAGCCAGCCATGAGCACAGTAATTCAGAAAGGGCAGTGAAATTGGATCCAGGGAGGAAAATCTCAGGCAGTTAATGAGAATCAAATGCAGTGGAATCCAGACTATGGTGCTTGTCCTGATCTCTGAGCACAGGGAATTCCATCCATGAACAGCAGACTTGATGTGATGCAGCACTTTCATCCCTCAAAGAATCCCAGAAGCGTTTTAAGAGTGCTCTCTGATCACTGAAAGCTCAGTGATGTAGAAGACAAACAGGAAAGTATGTTGTTGCTCAGTCTCAGAGGATGTCAAACGGAAGGGGCGAACTGCGCAGGGAAGCCAGGGAAACCACTCCAGTTAGGAAAAACAGACTGTTTTTCTATCTCAGATGTAACTGCTCACGAAAGAAATCTAAGCATAGGGCCAGAAAGATAGTACAGTGGAGGGGGGCACTTGCCTTCTATATAGTAAGCCTGGATTTGATTGCTGGCATCCAGCAATAATTACTGAGTACAGAGCCAGGAGTATTTCCTGAGCATTGTTGGGTGTGGCCCCAAAACATACAACAAACACACAGACACACACACACAAGCACATCCAAGCATCATGATATCAGAGTGGCATGATTGGTATGTGGCTCGGCTGTTTCCCTTGCCTATGTGAGGTCCTGGGCTAAATGCCAGAAACCACCCACCCACTCACACACACACACACACACACACACACACACACACACACACACACACACTCAAAAATGTTTTGCAGTATCTTAGACTTTCTTCCTTGTAAACATTTGCCCAAAAGTTCAAATCCTGTGTCATCATATGCTCTGAGCACAAACCCGGCAGCTCTGTTCTTTGAGTCTGGAAACTCTTGACTGTGCTCCTTGAGCAGTATCTAGCCCCATCACCCACTAGATATGAGTAAGTACCACAAAGAAGGTTTGACCCTTGGCAAGTACAAATTGAAAAGATGTGTGAGCACCATGTTCCAGAAGTATGACCTTTGATGAGCATGTGTGTGAGCACCATCACTAAGGGAGTATAAACCTTGGAGAGTCCTAAGGTCTATGAGTAACACAACCTGATGCGTGACTGCTGGTGAGCATCACAATTAACAAATGTTTGAGTTCCGTAGCCACACACATGATTGCAATCATACCAATGATAAGAAGGAATTTTAAAAATATTTAGGGGGAAGTTATTTTGTGTTGTGTTTAAGTCATACCCAGCTATACTTGTGCTTACTTCCGGCTCAGCACTCAGGGATCACTCCTGGTTGTGTGTGAAAAGGAAGAGCATTAACATCTGTGCTAACCTCCAGCCTTAAAATAAACAAACAAACAATAACTAACTTTCAAACAGATGAAGATTGTGCTGGAGAGTGGGTAGGGAGATTGCTTTGCATGCAGCCGATTCCATTTCTATCTTACATGGTCCCTCAAGCACTGCCAGAAGTATTCCTAAGTGCAAAGCTAGGCATTACCCCTGAGTATCACCAAGTATGGCCCCTCAAAACACACACACCGCATGCACACACACACACACACACACACACACACACACACACACACACACACAAATACCAAAGTTAGAAGTACATACTTGAAGCTAGACTCACTATATACAAATAGATGTATTTATTTTTATAATACTGAAAAACCTTCATAAAATATTACATACCTTATTGAGGTTTGAGTGATATCACAAAGGGTAAGGTGCTCACCTTGTATGTGGCAGAACTGGGTTTAATCCCTGGCCCTCATATGGTCCCCAGAACCACATGAGGAGTGATCCCTGAGCACAGAGCTAGGAATAAGACCACTCGGTATGCTCGTATCAAAAAAAAAAAAAAAAAGTAAAAGAAAACAGTACTCTTATTATATATGATATATTCTGGTACTATCTATTCTAGTTTATTCACTCTAAAACACTGATCAACTAGCCAATAGGTCAGTTTTATAACTCATTCATGTGTAAGATCTTAAATATTGAAATTCATTCACTGAAAGATAAGGAAGGCTTTGATACTAGACACTTCAATTTTACCAGAGCTTATAGTGCTGGGACACTTTACTTTTTTAGGGCATAAGTTTTCAGAGATTCTTCCAGTTTTAACTTCCGAAGATTTTCGTGGATGACACTTGCGAACAGCTAAAGCAAAAATAGGCTGGAACCATCCTCTTGTGTGAGATTGTTTTCAAATTCCTAGTTTGATTCAGAGTTGGTGTCAATGGGAAGGTGAAAGTTCATTTTCTTCCAGTACTAAAATAGCTGTGGATGAATCCTGAACTCATGAGATCTTTTGGGTTGCTCCACCCACCACACACTCTAACTTCCTGCTTCAGTGAGTGGACAAGTCCTGAGACTCAAAGGTGGCAACGTCTTTGTCTCCAGATGCTGGGTGATGCCATTTTCATCTGTCTGCCTCCATCTCTGTGTTCTGCTTTCCCTTCCCCTGGCTTTATTCTCTGATGTTCCAGTTGGAGAAGATACTCATCAGCACCTCTGAACAAACTCAGTTTACCATCCACATACCTAACTTGTTCAGAAAAACATCAAACTGCTTATGAATTTCTCTGGGGCTATAAACCTATTCCTGACCCAATTGAGGTAACCAGTGATGGGTGTTCTCCAATTGGTCAAGGCGGATCGGGAGCCTTTCCCCTGAAGCACAGTACTGGGTCAAAGTAACCAAGTATGTGAACTTGAGAATGACATGACGCTGCAAAGGAAAATCAAGGAATAGTCTAAAATGAGCAAGTATTTTAATTTGGGAGATATGGAGAAAAGCATCACCCAGTGATGCTTAGGAATAAATTCTGGTGGAAGCTGGGGGTCAGTATGGGGGGCCTGGGATCAAGGCTAGATTAACCAAGCACCCTATCCATTGTGCTATCAACACAGCTCCTGGAACTAGTATTTGAAGTACAAACTTTGAAAAGTAGTCACTATGAACCTCTATCTCCTACTAAATCTTTTACTGAGGATCCCCTCCTGTGACGCTGTAGAGATGGATACTCCCTCTTCTGTGCTGGTAGGCAGACAGCATCCGGCCTTGCAGGGAACCATGCAATGCTAAGTATCTAACCAGTGTCTGCAGCATGCAAGGCAAGTACTTTAATCTCAAGACTTTCTATCCAGACCCACTCTCCTACATCTTAAAGTGACAAATGAACTGACTTTTTATCACTAATCTTGGAGATATTTTTCATCGCGCAAAGTCCTGACACTTTCTGTCTCCAATCACTTTTAAAAGTTAGAAGCTGTTGCAAGGGATTCTTTTAGCTTTCAGATCGGAAAGTTAATGTGCCATGAACTTCTGTTCATAAGCCTAAGAAACAAAAACCCTCTTTAGGGCTTTTAGAAATCGTCTCTCCAACAATATACTTATGGTTTGTGATGTCTAATGGCCTGATATGTTGTGCTGCAGCAATCTTTGCAAAGAACTTTCAACCTGTGTGTCACCTTGGATTAACTCACATGTTGTGTGTTCAACTGATTGGTTGAATTTCTGGAATTATAAATACTGTGTTGGGGCCAGAGAGATAGCACAGCGGTAAGGCATTTGCCTTAGACGCAGAAGGTCAGTGGTTCAAATCCTGGCATCCCATATAGTCCCCTGAGCCTGCCAGGAGCGATTTCTGAGCATATAGCCAGGAGTAATCCCTGAGCGCTGCCGGGCGTGACCCAAAAAACAAAAATAAATAAATACTTGTGTTGAAGAAAAACACACACGCGGGGCCCGGGAGATAGCATGGAGGTAAGGTGTTTTTGCCTTTCATGCAAAAGGTCATCGGTTCGAATTCCAGTGCCCCATATGGTCCCCCGTGCCTGCCAGGAGCAATTTC
>PVKC010029958.1:0-14932 GCA_004027635.1 Crocidura indochinensis | reverse complement strand
TTTTTTTTTTTTTGAGGCCTACTTGTTTTGAACAAGTAAACATGTAAGTTCTTGAGAGAGAATGGGGGAAAAGCCCAGGGTACCTTCGAGCCCCACCGAGGTACCACCTCGGTGGCCTGCCCAGGCCTGTGGGCCAGGGAAGCCAAGGAGATCTGGAGCAAGGCGGCAGCAGGGTGCTGGGGTCGCCCCCGTCTGGCACCCCCCTAGGCCTGGTTAAGCAGGCAGGGGCCTGCCGAGCCCCAAGCTACTGAAACTCCCAGCTCCCAGATAGGGAATAAATCCGTCGTGTTGCTGAAGGCTGGGAGTTCAGCATCCCCACCCAGACCCACCCATAGGAGCCTGGTAGAGAATGGGGGAAAAGGCCAGGGTACCTTCGAGCCCCACCAAGGTAGCACCTCGGTGGCCTGCCCAGGCCTGTGGGCCAGGGAAGCCGAGGAGATCTGGAGCAAGGCGGCAGCAGGGTGCTGGGGTCGCCCCCATCTGGCACCCCCCTAGGCCTGGTTAAGCAGGACCCCTGCCGCATGGCAGGGGCCTGCCGAGCCCCAAGCTACTGAAACTCCCAGCTCCCAGATAGGGAATAAATCCGTCGTGTTGCTGAAGGCTGGGAGTTCAGCATCCCCACCCAGACTCACCCATAGGAGCCTGGTAGAGAATGGGGGAAAAGCCCAGGGTACCTTCGAGCCCCACCAAGGTAGCACCTCGGTGGCCTACCCAGGCCTGTGGGCCAGGGAAGCCGAGGAGATCTGGAGCAAGGGTCTTTTTATAAAAGACATTACCGAGTAATTTTTGATGATTTCTAATATATATTTATAATTTTTGAATGCTTTTTTGGGGGGTATTCCTTTAAATTTTATTCCTGATCAAAGTTAGGTAAATTACTTCCAACAGTGGTTTGCAACCACCAGTACTTGGATCACTGCTAGTTCTCTGGAGTAGAAGTTGAAACCAGTGGTCTGTGGGTTATAAAGTGGACTGTATAAAGTGAACAGGTACTGCTCCACAGGTGTAAAGGAAAGTTGAAGAGTAGTAGTATTGAAAACATTTGATTCCTTGTGCTTGATTTTATAAGGTGTGACTAGACTACATTTTTATCTAATCCTTATTTGACTCTGCTTCTAGGGTAGTAATTCTTTTAAATTCTGTACTTGATTCCTCTGCATTAGGATGTTCTTCCACTTGTATAGAGACCAGTTCTCAGCCAAGATTAAAGGATCCCTTCTGGAGTTCTTCACAGTTTTCCTTGTACTGTTAGCACTTTCTATAACATTTAGTCACAGTGATCTCTTTGGGCTATGAATTTTGTCAGCTGTCTTTCTTGTGCTACCGCCTGGAAACTCCCAGGCTCAAACTAGAATTATTTTAAATTCACCTCATTTTTTTTCTCGCCATGCTGCCTAAGTTTTTAATTTCAAAAAAACTAATTTTATATGTTTTCCTCTGATTTTCTAGTTTAAGGCAAGAAAATTAGTTGTGATTCCATTATGATCAGAGTCAGGAAAGTTTAAAGTCATAATTCACAAATCATCTTTTACCTTGCTGCCACAGGCCACGAGATAGGTGCATATTTTTTGGCAAATACTTGTCTAATCGAACTCTTTTTGTTTTTAGTTGCTATTTAATATTGTGTTTTGAACTTTTTATATATTGAGCTTTATTAAAATATATTTTATATGTTGAAGTCTTTTTGCAAGCAACTTGTTTAAACAATTGTGGTTTGTATTTCCTTCTTCAGGCTCAGATGAGAAGTGAGTAGTGGAGTTAGAAAAGCAAGATAGGTTTATTTTAGTTATCCTTAGTTTATGAATGAAAATTGACACAGCTCATAGCTGTATTCCTCAGGAAATGAGAACATGAACAAAAGCTAGAAGCAAATGGCTTTTCTCATCTATTAATCTCTGATTATATGCTTTGAATATAATCATTCAACTGGTTTTATTTTCGTTTAATTTAAAAAAAAATGACCAGACTATAATTATTTACCTGAGCTGACTATAGATAGGTATTAACTAGATCAGTTCTTTGGTTAATTACAGTCTCACAAAGATAAGTGGAAATTTAGACATCCAATAGGAATGTTTTAAATTACAGACTAATTAACTGAAGGGCAAGAATAAATTAGCTAATTTTTTTTAAATTAGTCCATTGATATTTAAGCTTATACAGTATATCTTTTTAGCAGAAAAATGCTAATACTCCATTAAGTTCTTTTAGTGCAATCAAGTATCTTTTGTTTTTAATGGATTCTGTGAGTTACAGTCAAATTCATATTGATGCTTAATTATTACCTTTCTTTACATATTGCTTTCTCTTTAGTGTTGCCCTGGGAACTGTCCACCTTGTGATCAAAATTGTGGACGAACTTTAGGATGTAGAAACCATAAGTGTCCATCTGTTTGCCACAGAGGTAAAAATTAAAAATAATTTTTATTATATTTACATAGTACTGTGTAGTTGATAGAGAATTTAAAAATCCATTATCTTATTTATCTTAACCTTGAGAAGTTAGAATAGTTGCTAATTTTCTTATATCATGAGCATGAAAATTAAAGCTAAAATGGATTACTTAGTGACTCACTCTGGGAATATCTTTTAAAGTAGTACTGTGTAGGTAACCTGAATATGAAAGTTTTCTTTAACACTATGTTAAAGATGTGTTAGGTAACCTGAATATGAAAGTTTTCTTTAACACTATGTTAAAGATGTGTTTACTTATTTTTTCCAACATTCCTCATATAGTCTTCTTTTTAAAATTTTTTAGTTTTACTGGGATATATAGCATTTTATGTTTTATAGTGACATATAATTGACAAGTAGCATTATATATGCTTAGGATATATAGCATAACAAGTTAACATATATAGAAAATGATTACTACAGTTAGTATAGTTAGTATTATCTCATAGATTAAGAAATATAAAAACAAATATCAAACTTTTTTTCTTGTGTTGAGAACTTTTAGAAATATACATACTTTAACAACTTTAATACAGCAGTGTTCACTTTCTGTCCCTGCTATTGCAGTGAAAATTAATATATTTTTAATGATTGTCATCTAATTCTTCCTTTTTTTAAAAAATATGTACTCCTTTTTTATGTTAACTTTTCACATAAATTATATTGCTTTACCATTGGTTTATAGTGCTATAATATTTCAGGCATACGTTGACACCTCTTTAAGTGTATAAGCCTTATGGAACCTCTGAGGTTTAGTACATGACACAGTGAAAGTCGCCACCTCCTTCTATTCTTTGCTTTGATCCTTTTCCTCTGTAACTCCTATATTTATGTGTGTGTATATATCTTTTTAGGTTTTTGTTTGTTTTGGGGTCACACTCAACTCTGCATTCAGAAATGGCTCCTGGTAGGTTTGGGGAGCTAAATGGGAAGCCAGGAATTAAACCCAGGTCCATCCTGGGTACATCACTTGCAAGGCAAATGCCTTACTGCTATGCTGTTGCTCTGACCCCATGTGTATATATTTTAAACTGAAATTTTTGTTTGTTTGTTTTTTTTGTTTTTTTGGGTCACACAGGGCAGCGCTCAGGGGTTACTCCTGGCTTTATGCTCAGAAATTGCTCCTGGCAGGCTTGGGGGACCATATGGGATATTGGCATTTGAACCACCGTCCTTCTGCATGCAAGGCAAAACACCCTACCTCCATGCTATCTCTCTGGCCCCACTATTTTTATTGTATTTAGTTAGTTCATTTGATTTGATTATTTATATTTTTCATATGATTTACCTATCTTTTACTTGCTGAGTTAGTTTGCGTAGATTTATCACCTCGAGTTCCATCCCAATTCTCTTCACTTCACCTAAGTGAAGTGCTTAATATTTTGTATTTAAAAAGTGAGTACATATAACATAATGCTTTATTCAGTCTTTTGACAATGGGCATTTGGTTGAGTCTCTGTTTGGTGCTTTTATGAACAAATGTGAACGTGGTGATTCAATTGAATAGGAGTTTCACATCCTTTAGGTTTATGTCCAGGAATGACACTCCTGTAGTATGTGACATTACATTCTCATTTCTTTCTTTGTTTTTTGTTTATTTATTTATTGGGTTTTGGGCCACACTTGGGGCACTCGGGCGTTACTCCTGGCTCTTTGCTCAGAAATCATTCCTGGCAGGCTCGGATCTGTCCCTGGTCGGCCGCATCCAGGCAAATGCCCTACTGTTGTGCTATCACTCCAGCCCCTGTTGATTAATTTTTAATAGTTGGTCATACCTAGTGTACTCCCAAGTACATAGACCTATTTTGGGTAGTGCAAAGGGGGTTACAAAGGTGATGCTTATAGGGTAGCCCTGTGGTGCTAGGCATGTGCTTTCCAATTTAACAAAGCCCTGGCTCTATTTTAGTTTTTTACTATATTAAGGAAATTAAATACTGTTTTTTTTTTTTTTTTTTTTTTTTTTGGTTTTTGGGCCATGCCCAGTAACGCTCAGGGGTTACTCCTGGCTATGCGCTCAGAAGTCGCTCCTGACTTGGGGGACCATATGGGAAATCGGGGGATCGAACCACGGTCCCTCCTAGGCTAGCGCAGGCAAGGCAGGCACCTTACCTCCAGCGCCACTGCCCGGCCCCCTAAATACTGTTTTTTATAGAGGCAGTACCAATTTTTTTGTTTGTTTGTTTGTTTTTGGGTCATACCCAGCAACGCTCAGGGGTTACTCCTGGATCTGTGCTCAGAAATAGCTCCTGGCAGGCTCGGGGGACCATATGGGACGCCAGGATTCCAACTAACGACCTTCTGCATGCAAGGCAAACGCCTTATCTCCATGCGATCTCCGGCTCCAGCAGTACCAATTTCTATGATGACACAATACTGCCAGTGTCCATAATTTTTTTTTTTTTTTTTTTTTGCCCTCTTTACCAACTTGTATTGGCTTGTTAGTTTGTTGTTGAGTTGTCCAAATCCTAATATATTTTGGACATCCTTGTTGGATAATTAATTGGCAAAAATAAGCTCCCCTTTTGTAGGTTGCGTATTTGTTTTTATGCTATTTTCTCTGTAAAAGGATTTAGGTTTGATGTTCTTTTGGCTATTTTTTAAAATTTCTCTTGCAACTGGAGTTGATTGTTCAAATGCATTTTTAAGTCTAAATCCAGAAGAATATCTCCACTTTTATTATATTTTGTGGTTTTATATTTTGAGTTAATATTTAAAATGGTATTTAGTATTGATCTACTTTGATTTTCTTTTGGACATGTAATTTTTCGGTTTTTCTACCATGATCTGTCACAAAGACTTTCCTTTCTCCATTATAAGGTCTTGGCTCTTTGTTAAAAGTCTTTATATGTATGTTTATTTCTGTGTCTTTTATTCTTTTCATTGGTGCCTATATCTGCTTTATTGTTCAATGTCTAATAGTTTTTATTTCTTCTACTCTAACATTGTTTGTAGTCAAGTTTTGCAAATCAGGTATTTTGTTTAGCTTTTACGTGTGTGTATAGTGTCGCTAGGTACCACATTTAATCCACTTTAATGTAATTGTAAATGGAATTTTTAATGTAATTTCTTTTTTACACTCGTCCTTTATTTTCAGATAGAAATGCAATAAACTGGGGCCAGAGCAGTATTCTAGAGGTAGGCATCTGCCTTGCAAGCACTAGCCTAGGATGGATCACGGTTCGATCCCCTGGCATCCCATATGGTTGCCCCCAGTGATTTCTGAGCTCACAGCCAGGAGTAACCCCTGAGCGTCAACGGGTGTGGCCCCAAAACAAAAATAAAAACAAAGAAATGCAATAAATTGTTGATTTTGTGGCTTGCTGTTTTATTTATAATTTGTTGTAGATTTTTTGGGTTGAATCTTGGAATTTTTATGTATAGTATACATCTGAAATAGTTTCTTTACTAATTAATTTTTATTTTAGATTTCTTTCAAATTTTTTTTTTTGCTGAATTGCTCTGATTTGGATTGTTAATGAAAAAGGGCATGCTTCTTTTGCTCCTGGTCTTTGGGAAAAACTTCCGTTTTTCACCATTGTATATGATATTTGCAAAAAGTGTTTTTCAGTTTATTATGTTGTGGTATAGTATCCTTCTATCAACACTGGTTTTTTTTTAATCATGTATGTTGAATCTTATAAAATGCCTTTTTAACATTTTATCTTTTGTTGCTCTGAATATATTTATTGAAATATATATTGATATATATTCTTGGAATAAATGTTACTAGATTAGACTATATTATTCTTTTGATACAATGCTAGATTTAGTTAGTCAAAATTTTTTTGAGGATTTTTGCATCTATGTTTATTAGTGAAATTGTACTGTAGTTTTCTTTTGTGGAGACTGTCCATATTTGGTTTTGGCAACATGAAATATTAACTTCACATATGTCTTTAGGATTGTTCTTGTTATTATTTCTTTTATAATAGACTGAGGAGAGTTTATTTGAAAATAGTCATTTGAATAAAGTATGTATGAGAATAAACCAAAAAGATTATTGTAAATGTTATATTTTCCAAAGACTTAAATTCATTGCTTTTGTAATTTGGAATGGGTATCTTGTTAATTTGTTAACTTATAACAAACATAATAATTTTTTTGGCTAGAGCATTATTACAGTAGGTATTTGCCTTGTACCCCACCAACTCAGGTTTGATCCCTGGCATCCCATATGTCCCTCGAGCCTGCCAGGAGCAATTTCTGAATGCAGAACTAGGAGTAGTAACCCCTGAGCACTGCCAGGTGTGGCTACCACTGTGCTATCTCTCCGGTCCTAGAAATTAATGATTTTAAAAGAAAATTCTAAAGCTTTCCATTGAAGTTCTAGTATTGATACAGAAGAAGGTATATTAATCATAAACATTCAGCTTCATAAAGTTTTTTGGCAGGGATCCTCCCACCCTGGTGCCTAGGCCCACCTGGTGATTCTCAGTCACTGACTCATCAGTTCAGCAGAAAAGACTAAGGATGTGATGCTGCTTATGCTCTGCAGAACTAGATAGATAGCTGAGCCATCCTGACAGTGCTGGGGCATCCAGAACCTGGACATGCTCGGGAGCCTCCAGGAGTGCACCCAGCAATGCGTAAGGGGCTATGTGGTGTAAGGAATCAAAATCCAGCTTGGGCACATGCATACTCTTTTTTTCTGCTATCTTGGGGTCCCAAGCTTGATGTCGTGATGATCATATCATTTATTGATTTTCATTGTTGAGTATCCTCTTTGTATAAATGTATTGAACTTACTCATTGCATTGTTGGACATTTGGATTTTTAAGGAAATTTAAGTTTTAGATTTTTTTTTTTTTTAGGTAGTTGTTATCCCTGTCCAGAAGTTGTTGATGTGAAGTGCAATTGTGGTAAGACAAAAGTGACTGTACCCTGTGGCCGAGAACGTACTACAAGACCACCCAAGTGCAAAGAGCAGTGCAGGTTAGCATGAAATTTTGTGTACACTTAGATCTGGTATCTTACAAATTTAAGTTTATACTGATACTGAGTTTTAAATTTTGCTTTAATGTTTTAAAGTATTAATATTTGGAGCTGGATAGATAGTACAGAAAGTAAAGTGCTTGCCTTGTTCAAAACAGACCCAGGTTCAATCCCCAGCACCCTTTGTGGCCACCCTGCCAGGTATGATCTTTGAATTGAGTGCAGAGCTAGTTACAGTAAACCCTTAACATCACTATTAGAGCTCCTAAATAAACAAAAAATAATATTCATAGTGTACTTTTCGGGTATGTAGTCAGAAGAAATATAAGACAGCTGAACTTTAGATGTAATTATTAAATAAAAAAAGTAAAATTTAAAAATTATACTTTATGATTTAGTCAACCTCCAAGTTGCCATCATACAAGTCAAGAAAAACATCGCTGTCACTTTGGCTCTTGTCCTCCTTGTCATCAGCCCTGCCAAAAAGTTTTGGAGAAATGTGGTCACATGTGTCCTGCTCCATGTCATGACCAAGCTTTAATAAAGCAAACTGGCAAGGTAAGAGAACAAGATTATTAGGAGATTGGAGTTGTATTCAGTTATATTTTCTTAATTTAGATAGTCATTCAACAAGCAATCATTAAGTACTTGCTGGGGATATGATCTCTGATAACATAAGATTTAAGCTTTAAGTTTTAAGAAGCTTTTATTTTATAAAAATGTAGAGAAATCAGATAAGAATTTATAAGTCTTTCAGTTATTGTGGCTGGGGTCATGAATATCATATATTGAATCTAGTGATTTTATTGTTTGTTTTTGGACCACACCCAGCAGCACTCAGGAGTTAGTCCTGTCTCTGCACTCAGAAATTGCTCCTGGCAAGCTTGGGGGGACCATATGGGATACCGAGGATAGAACCTGGGTCCATCTTGGGTTGGTAGCTTGCAAGGAAAACACCCTACTGCCATGCTATTACTCTGGCCCCATATAATGATTATTTATTAAACCCGTACTATGTATTAAGATTTCTTGTAGATGATAGGGAGATAGTAGTGAGCACAGTAATGGAGAATACTTTCTAGTGATGGGAGTTGGAATTTACAGTTCTGTTTCTCATATATTGACTTCTGAAAAGTGAACAAGGCCACAGAACCTTTGCTCTGCAGCTAAAAGCATCTTTGTTTTCTTAGTTTTTAATATCAAGTGTATTGTGAGACAAATGGTAGAATAAAATGTATTTGTCAGCAAGTACAGTTTGTTTACTTGAAAAGGTGTTAAACTGCTTGCACATGGGTTACTTGAAGCTTCTGTTTAGATTCTTATAATAACCATATGATTTAGTCTCTGGGACTTAATTTTTTTTTTGTATTTTACTTGTAGCACCAGCCTACAGGACCTTGGGAACAGCCCTCTGAGCCAACATTTATTCGAATTGCTTTACCTTGTCCTCCTTGTCAAGTTCCTATTCTAATGTAAGTATTAGAATTTTAACAAGATTTTTTTCTGACATAGTTCAGTGTATCTTTAGTCTTCTTCTCCACTTTTATCATTATTTTGTTTAGCCTGTAAAATATTTTTTCTTTAACTGTTCTTTCTTCAGCTATAATTTTTCTAAACATGTTTTTCATAATGTTTAAAAGCCTTGTCTAGGATATGCTTTTTTTCTAAAATTCCTATCACTATTTGCTAGTATATAGGAAAGCAATTGGCTTTTTATTTGTTAACTTTGTATGATAAAACCTCTGTAACTGTTAGTTCTTTATGGACTGTTTTTTTTTTTCTTATTTTATTTTATGTTTTTTGTTTTTTTCTTAATAATCTAGCAGGGGGGTAAAAAAATCCAGCAGAGATAATATCGCTTTACATACTCTTTTTTAAAGAGTAATGTTCTTTTTTTTTTCTTACAGGGAATGTCTTGGAAAACATGAGGTAAATTATAGACACTACTTTAAGTAATACTTGTAATAAATATTTTATGCTATGATAAAGTCAGCATTTTTGCTGACTTTAAGGAGTACATGAGTGTTGATTTTAAAAATGAACAGTGTGTTTTCACATATATCACAGAGACATTTTATTGCATTTCTCATTTAGTAGTGAAGTGTTTTGCTTTTTGTCATTTATATTTAATATTTTGATATACTACCTGACCTTAGTAGTAATTTTTATTAGTGAAAATATTATAGATCTTTGTAAAACTTCTCAAATCATGACAGTCATTTTTGGAAACAGTACTAGAGGCTTTTTTTTTTTCAAAGGTGAGCCCTCTACCATGTCATGAAGTAGGACCTTATTCTTGTAAGAGATCCTGTGGACGAATCTTAAATTGTCAGAATCATAAATGTATGAAAGAATGCCATAAAGTAACTGAAACTGATGATTGCAAGAACAAAAACAAGGTAATATTCTTAAGTTGAATGTATATATGCTTAGAATATACTTGAAATAATTTTACTACAGATACTTGTCCACTCTAATTTCTTTTTCTTTCCCTCATTTCTCTTATACTTAATATAAATCAGCTTTAATATTACGTTTTTGTTTTATATCTGTGTAGCAACTTGCACTTTAAATATAGTATTCTTTATATGAAATACCTGTGCTACTGCATAAGATTTCATTTTTATGATAAAAATACGGAAGTTAACTTTTTGTATAGTAGGTAACAATATCACCTCCATTTCTCTTCATATGGCTGAGCTTAGTTCAGAGAATTTTTTATTTTAAAAATTTGGTTAATGATTTTATAGTAATCATAAATTTCTAATCTTTAGTAATATTACCCAAATACAGGATGAGGAGGTGTGTGTGTGAGAGATTTACAAAAACGTATTTTACTTGTATATCTAAATTCAACGTTTTATGGATCTCTAAAAATATATATCCAGCCAATATATAAACAAAAGCCAAATATAACAATCCAGCCAAGTAAATATATTGCCATAATTAGATTAGGCTTAAGTTTTGTAACTTAAACCTTATCTCTGGGGGGAGGCTGTCGTGTTACCCAGGAAGTACTTCTAGAGTTTGGGGGCCATTTCAGGCATAACTTGACTAAAAATTTTAAGCATTTTTATTAAGTAACATTAACTTAGTGGCCAGCCTGGGTTTGATACCTGACACAACATATGTGGTCCCTCTGAGCTCTGCCATGTGTGGCCCCAAAACAAAACAAAACAAAAAGAAACTTATTCTTTTTATTCTGTGCATCAAAAATAGCTTAGAATTTTATTGACATAAATTTATTATTGTGTCTGTATTTAGAATTGTTGGTAGTAATTTTCTTTTTTTTTGGTAGTAATTCTCTTAATTTTTAACTTTCTTAATATGAATGTCTTAATATGAATAGCTCTTTTTGCTTATTCTCATGTGTAATATTCAGAAAATTATTTTACAGTAAATACCCTAAAGATAGATACTGGTTACATTAGTAAATCACCAGTGCAGTGATTTAATTTAATAAATCACCAGTGCAAATTTAATTTAATTTTTGGTTTATTGAAATATCCTGCTGTTTATTCCTTATTAACTCTCTCTATTTCTTTTTGTGAAGGTGAAATTAACTTCTTTCAAGTATTAAATGCTTAAAACTTTTATTTTGTCTAAAGAGTGGGTTAGTGATAATCATGTTTTCGTTGTTTTTGCTGTTGTTATGGAGGTTGTTGTAGTTTTGAGCCATACCTTGCTATACTCAGGCTAACCCCTGACTCTGTAATTCAGGGATCATCCCTCATAGACTCAGGGGACCAAATGCAGTACCAGGATCAAATCTGGGTTGGCTGCATGCAAGGCAAACACTTTACTTCCTGTTCTGTGACTCTAGCCCCTGATCATGAATTTGTAGTATTTTATTCTTTCCACTATTTCTTGCTAGTGATTTATATTTATATTTTCTTGATAGAGATATTTCAGGAAATTAACTCCATATTAAAGGTGGCACAATTTGATTTGATGAGGTGTTTGAAGAGATAAAAATCTTTCTGAGTTATAGTCATTTTAGTCGTCTTCATTTTGAAAATTTTTTTTTTTGGCTTTTTTGGGGGGCCACACCCTGTTACGCTCAGGGGTTACTCCTGGCTATGCTCTCAGAAATTGCTCCTGGCTTGGGAGACCATATGGGACTCTGGGGATTCAAATCATGGTCTGTCCTAGGCTAGCGCCTGCAAGGCAGACACCTTGCCGCTTGCACCACTGTTCCGGCCCCCATTTAATTTTTTTTTTTTTTTGGCTTTTGGGCCACACCCGGAGGTGCTCAGGGGTTACTCCTGACTGTCTGCTCAGAAATAGCTCCTGGCAGGCATGGGGGACCATATGGGACACCGAGATTCGAACCAGCCACCTTTGGTCCTGGATCGGCTGCTTGCAAGGCAAACACCGCTGTGCTATCTCTCCGGGCCCCCATTTTAAATTTTTTAAGTGAGTGCACTGTTTTAGTGATATCTAAGAACTACAGAGTACTTTATTTTGCTAGAATATATAAATTTTATATCTTCAAAATAATAGAAATAATAGCCTTTGTACTTACGTGACTTATTTCTTTGCTGTCTGTTAGTCTGGTCCAGAATGCCTTCAATGTGAAAAAGGATGCTCCAAATCCCAGCCTTCAGGTTGTCCTCATCCATGTGTTTTACCATGTCACCCAGGAGAATGCCCTCCTTGTGTTCAGATGCTACGAATTAAATGTCACTGCAAGATCACAAGTCTGTATGTGGAATGTAGGTAAGTGGACTAAAGAATAGTCGATTTACTCATAACTTTTTATAATTAAAAATTCTTGGGGCCCGGGAGATAGCATGGAGGTAAGGCGTCTACCTTTCATGCAAGAGGTCATCGGTTCGAGTCCCAGTGCCCCATATGGTCCCCCGTGCCTGCCAGGAGCAATTTCCGAGCATGGAGCCAGGAGTGGCCCCTGAGCACTCCCGGGTGTGACCCAAAAACCAAAAAAAAAAAAAAAAAAAAAAAAAAAAAAAAAAATCTTCATAGTGTACCTTAAAGTTTACTTTTTATTTGTGTTTCTTGTATTCGAGAGGTCAGGTAAATTTAGACATGAAAATAGTTCTTGAAAGTTAGTGCATTTCTAAATATAAAGTTATAGAAATAAAGTGGCATTAACTTTAAGTTCAGAGATGAGTACTATATTTGTAAAAATGAACATATTCAGCTTTTAGTGAACTCAGCATAAAAATTTTTGCGTTTAGGAGCTGGAGAGATAGCACAGTGGTAAGGCATTTTCCTTGCATGCAGAAGGATGGTGGTTTGAATCCTGGCATCCCATATAATCCCCTGAGCCTGCTGGGGGCAATTTCTGAGCGTAGAGCCAGGAGTAAGTAACTCTAAGCGCTGCTGGGTGTGACCCAAAAACCAAAAAAAAAAAATTTTTTTTGTGTGTTTAGTGAAATTTTACCAAGAAAATTGTGTATGTATTATTTTACAGTGCATTTATGATTAATTTTGTGTGAAAATTTAAAACAGTTCTTTTGACAGTATGGCTAAACTTTAGGTATATTTAAGATATATCTTAAGATATCCTATTCATATTTAAGATACTCATCTAGTGAAGAAAATTGTTAAGGAGAAGAAAATAACAGGAAAAAGAAAAAGATGTTTGAATGGGATTTTATTTTATGTTTTAATTGATGTAAATTTGTATTATAGTATATTTTAAGTTTAAAGGATATGCCTTTTTTGTTTGTTTCTGGGCCACACCCAGCAGTGCTCAGTGACTACTCCTGGCTCTGCGCTCAGAAATCACTCCTGGTAGGCTCAGGGGACCATATGGGATGCTGGGGATTGAACTTGGGTTGGCCATGTGCCAGGTAAAAATCTTACATGCTGTGCTATCGCTCCAACCTCAAAGATATACGTCTTTAAAAAAATGTGAGACCCAGGATGTGTTAACAACTTTGAGGCACTGACTTTAATCCCCAGTACCATATGTCACTCCCAATGCTACCACCACCTGGCTTTACTCTGTCCCCTTTAGCAGCACTGGTGTAGCTCCACAACTAACAATAAAAATAGCAACGTGTTATATACTACATTAAACTTCATCCTGAATGTCCAGTGTTCTCTTTGACTATAAGATAGGAATTTTTAGATGACAAATTACTAACTCTAATATCTATTTTGGTTCTGTTCAATTACTATTAGTAATTTTTTTCTTGGTTTTGCTTTTCATAAATCTTACACTGAATCAGATAGAAAAACAGGCTGAAATAAAATGATATAATCTAAAATCAATGTTTGAGACCTAAGAGATAGCTCAAATGGGTGCTTTGCTAGAGGCCATGGGCTCTGTTCCTAGAACCTCATTAACCTCCCAAGAATTTCTTCTGGGAGGAGGGGTCGGGGGGGACAGTATTTTAACATTAATGGCTAACTCATCCGAAAACTGAAAGTTTTTCTAAAGTAAGTTTGCTATATTTCCCTCTGAATAGTTCTCATTGTGAAACATGTTAAAACCCTTAGCCATTAATCTTTTATGTAGAGTCTCTTAATTCTTTTTTTGGATTTGGGGTCACACCCGGCAGTGCTCAGGGGTTACTTCTGCTTGGCTCTATGCTCAGAAATCGCCCCTGGCAGGCACAGGGGACCATATGTGATGCCGGGATTCAAACCAGCGTCCTTTTGCATGCAAGGTAAATGCCTTACCTTCATGCTATCTCTCTGGCTCTGAGTCTCTTACTTCTTAAGAATTAAGAGTTATGAGAAATGCTTTATCTAAAAGGAAAGATGTAAAAATAATTATAGGAGATACTAGGCACTCATTGTTTATTTAGTATTTCCTTCTTATTATCCTTTTGATGTTTAATTTATTGGTAATAGATAGGGACTAGTACTTTTTAGTATCAAATATTTAAGTAATTTGAATATTGATATAGATACACAATTAACATACTTTTCAAAAAGTGAATAAAATATTTTTATAGCTGTAATTAAAACTGTAGATTAGTTTTGGGAAACTATTATAAAACGGGTTAAATGTCATCCAGTTTTTCTCTTTTTTTAGGAAAATAACTACAGCTGATGTTAATGAGAAAAACCTCCTTCTTTGTTGTAAAAATCAGTGTCCTAAAGAGGTAAGCTTTGGTATAACATTTTATAGTATTTATAACATGGTTCTTGGGTCTTTTCCTTTTTAGTCATTCTTTTTTATGTTATCTGCAAATCTCAGCATGTGGGCCTAGAATGGTTCTCATGTTTCTAAGAGTTATGTGGTCAAGCTGGGTGTACATCTCTAAGACAGGTAGGTGTATTAGTGTATTAAGACTAGAAATGACTCTAGTCTTTGAAATTTTTAGTGTGTGTGTGTGTGTGTGTGTGTGTGTGTGTGTGTGTGTATGTATGTGTGTTGTTTTGTTTGGGGACCACACTGGCAGTGCTCAGGGCTTATTCCTGGCTCTGCACTCATAGATCACTTCTGGTGGTGAGCATTGAATCCAGTTTGGCTACATGCATGACAAGTACCCTATCACTATACTCTCTCTCTCTCTCTGGCCCTGAAGATTTCTTTTCAAAAAACAGTTTTAAAGTTATCTTATACACT